>QYAP01000122.1:74984-104097 GCA_003988905.1 Hymenotorrendiella dingleyae
CTCACCCCCTCATCCCCTCATCCCCTCATCCCCTCATCCCCTCATCCCCTCATCCCCTCATCCCCTCATCCCCTCATCCCCTCATCCCCTCCTCCCCTCATCCCCCATCTCACCAAACTATAAAAACCGCTAGGCATTTACTCATATCACCTCCATACCGACAACCCCAAGGTGTTCTCAACAACCTGAAGTCCCGTTGTCCCCTTCCTGATGAAGTTTCTCGCAGCTACTGTATGTTGAAAACGATCTAATTACATCTTCAATGTCAGCGACTTAATAACAGTAAAGACCTACTCCACAATCTCATATTCTTACACATTCCTATCTCAGACAAAAGAGTTGGGAGTTACCACCGAAAGCCAACACAGCGTCACTCCCCATCTCTCCACCACCCCTTCGTCTCCTACCCCTTTTCAACCCCAACCCCAACCTCACCCCCCTCTCTCTCCATCACTCTCCTACCCCCCGCAAAAAAGACCCCAAACCACAACCGACCCGTCCATCGTCTCCCTCCACGGAATCAAACAGCTCTTGCCATGTCATGTCCTTAGCAGTTAGCACGATAATCTCTCCAACGAGAGAGAATAACTTATTCTTTTTATATCCGGGTGGGTATTGTGTCTCAGAATTTGAGAGAATGAAGAGACAATAGGAGAGCACTTTCTTCACTACTCATGTTCTCTGCAACTATCCCCTCGCCCACAATCGCCCTACATCTCCAACCACACCTCTCTCCAACTACATCTCCAACCTCCAACCACCACCCCACAACCCCATAAAACCCCCCCAGCCTCCAACCATCTCCCCACCATCTCTCCAACCCATGGCCGTCAAATCTCCCGAAATCCTCCATAATCCGCTTTAACCCCTTTACCACCCCCTAACACACCCCCTCAACCTCCAACCCCAATCACCTACCCCTTCAACCCCCCACACAATCCTACGAATCCGATCTTCGAAAAGGTGATTGAGAATACAGTAGAAGAAAGAAAAAAGGAAGGGGGAGTTGTCGTTGTCACCGAAACCCAATCCACCCCCACCCCCGTTCTCTAACGTTAATCGCAATTTTATAATAACTTCAAGGTGAAAACACGACTAGCACATATCCCTCACTTCCCCTCCATTCTATATGAAACCATTCATTCTCTTCCTCTAACCCGCGCTTGCACAAGGAACAAGTAGGGGTCGGATGTTCGGGTCTTTGTCTTCGTAATAATAATACCATACGTGAAAAAGCAGCTTCATATACCCCACCTCTCTACCCTCGCTTACCCACACTTACTCCCCGCTCACTCACTCACTCATTCACCCATTTCAATCTCACCACCTCATATCATCTCATCAATTCCCATTCATAATTCATCAATTCAGCTAGCAAGAGTTCCAATCTCCCAGCGCAAAAAATTCAACTTCCCCACCCCCCTCAATCCTCCTCACTCCCCTCACTACCATCCTCACTCCCCTCCCCCATCTCCTCATCCCCATCCTCATCCTCCTCTTCCTCCTCCTCTTCCTCACTTCCCTCCAACCCATAACTCTCCTGAAAACTCGAAAGCGGCTGCGTTTGCGTCTTAAATCCCAGCTCAGAGAAACCCTTCGTGAGACCCTAAATATTATGTTAGCATAAATACAACACCCAAAGGACTCGCTCCCTTTGCCTCCCTCGTTTGGCTCGCTCTTTTAACTCTCTCTTTTAACTCGCTCTTTTGACTCGCTCGTTTGGCTCGCTCGCTCCCCCAGAAAACAAGTAAAACTTACATCTTCCATAATCGGCGCACAAGTAACAACAATATTAGATTTCCCAGGTTCAAAGATCGGCACCAGCAACTTCTTCATCACGGCCTTGATTTCCTCCACCGTAACAGCCCTAACTTGCTTCAGGATCCGGGTATTATACTCGTCATCGACGCCTCGTACGACAGAATCAACAAAATGAAATTGACCTGCCGCAGCCATCGTACTCTGCTCATCCGCAAGTCCACTAACAATCTGAGAAACCGCACCTTCAAGCGCATATTGTTCAAACTTCGCCATGCCATCGATGTAGGATTTCAGGACCGCCTTGGCGGCGTTGAAAGCACGGTATGCGTCAGGTGAGCGGTAGACCGAGAATTGGACATTAGCGGCATCAGGATCGCGTTTGAAATTCGCGCCGTAGGCAAGGCCGGTACCACGGACGGCGGTCCAGACCGGTCCTTCGACGGAATCGAGGAAAGAGATGGCGACCATAAGCGCAGGCAGCTCGGGGGCAGTGTAGGAATTTGGACCTTTGGCGGTGGCGAGGAGGAAGGAGGAGTCGATTGTTGGCATTGGGACGATTGCTACACCATAGTCACCGGGTTGCTTGCCGTGGGAAGAGAGGCGTTGTTCGAGCTTGATGAGGGGGAGAAGGGGTTTGCTGGTATCGAGGGAGGCGATGAGGGGGTCCCACGCTGTGACTGGGTTGGGTAGTTTCTCGATGTTGGAGATGACCAGTGCGCGCATGTTGTTGAACGTAAAGAGAGATTTTCTCAGGCTTTCGAGCCAGCCAATAACGGTGTGGGGTTCTTTGGCGAGGATAGATTTAAGTCTCTTCATGTAAACCCCCTTTACAAGAGTGCCTCTCGCTTGCAGATTTGAATCCTTATCAGTGTGGATCATGGAATCAACCGCATACATCATACTACTCCCACTCCTCTTCCTCTCCGGGATCTCGGCCAATATCTTTGCGATTCCAGCTTTTAGGCGGACCTCGTCAAAGATGCTATCAAACATCATAGTGCGAATCCATTCGATAGCAGCAGCGTACTTCTCAGGCTCGACTTGAAATTGGATAACAAGGCCTTCGGTGTCGCCAATACCGCCTCCACCATTCACATTATAACTGATGGTATCCTGTTCTAGCTGTGTTACCACCTCCTCGAAACCAACCTTCTTTCCATCTCTCATGATTGGAGTATTGAAGAAGTTGTCCATGAATAGTGGCAGTAGTGGGCGGTGCTCTGTTGCGACTTCCGAGGTTCCAAGGTGGAGTGTGAGGTGAACAAAGTTGCTTGGGACATGCTCGAATTGAAGGAACAGTGGAGTGTTTGAAGCAGACTTTTCAATAAATTTCTGAATGTCGTTGGATGGTGTACCCATCTTCTTGGCTAGTCCGGATCTAGCGGTTGTAGATTCGATGAAGTGTATAGACTCGACGCCGGGAACAGGCCACTGCTGAAGAACCGAAGCGGGTATTTCAACATCATTCTTTGCAATGGCAGCCTTGAGCTTTTCAGCCAATTTGGCGAGACCCTCAGGTCCCAATTCCTTGCGTCTTGCTGCAAGTCTTTCTTCTTCGGCGGTTTTAATATTGTCGGACATCTCTTTCGATGGCGTGCCGAGGAGTGAGATGTGGGGTGCATCGGTGATCCATTTCCTCAAGAAATCCCTCCATTCTTGATCGGTCCATTTCTCCAAAACATCAAACTCACCAAGAGTGCTAAGATCTTTCAAAGTCGAACCGTCTCTCTTTCCGAAGAGGAAATCGTTGATTATCCCATTTGCGTAGAAGCTATTAGAACTCTCGGCCTGGAACTTTACTTGGCGTCTTTCTCGTCGGATGCAGTCTAACATATAACTCATGTCAAGTGGAGCTGCTGTAACTTCTTTGAGAATTGCGAAAAGGCGTTGCTCTACGTGGGCTAGTTTCTCGGTTGCTACACCTGATGGCTGAATCCAAATAACAGAGTTTGGCCGTGCATCCCAATTTTGATAGATTGCGCTAGCAAGCTCCTCTTTCTCAACCATGATGTTTTCCAATACCGAGATAGATGAACCGGCTAGATAGGAAAGAAGCACAGTGAGTGCAGCTGTTTCGACGGAAGAGTTACAATCTGGGCCGAAAAATGCGATGGTGATTTCACCCATAGATTCGTCTTCTTCAGGAAATTGAATTGTTTCGACAACAGACTCCTTCAAAGAAGGGGGTTGGGGAGATTCCACCCACGGGCTTAATGGGTTAGCAGATGGCTCATGTAGGGATGATAGAAGCTTACCGTTTGAAAGGGGCGTTTGGTGGTGGAATATCCTCGAGAATAGTCCCTTCAAAATCGTCCAAAATCCGAAGAAGATCGTCTTGATCAACTTCGCCTACAAGAACTAGGCATAGATTCTTCGGCTGATACATTTCCTTGTGGAATTCGCGGATTCTTTCAGGAGTCAACACTCTTAGATTTGGCATCAACCCACCCGTCTCATATCGAAAGCCGACATTCTCAGGATACAAAAGACGCCTTGCTCTGATATCCATGATTTCACCTCCAGTATTTTGGACTCCTTGCATCTCTGAATAAACGACACCAGCATCATTACCCTCGCCATCAATGTGATGAACCTCAGTGTAGCAACCTTCATCGGTTAGTGTTGGTAGGATGATATGCTCGAGATAGGCAGGTAGCATCTGGGCGAAGCCTTCCCATCCCGCTGTATCCAAGGTGTAAGCCGTATGATCGGTGGCGGTCCATGCGTTTGTGTTGGAATATGCCCTTGATGCTAATTTGTCAAGAAGGCCTTTGTATCGATAGCTCTTGGATCCCATGAAGACTAAATGTTCCAAGGTGTGGGGCGAGCCGGAATCATCAAAGATCTCTGTTGCAAGCGCAAAATACCCTTGAACTTTGGGGCCTTTCTGATCTGCTACCACAACGTGCATGCCAGTTCTTTCGGATACATATTGTGAGATGGATACAGGAGCATAGTCGGCTTGGAACTGTTGTATGGTCCGAAAGTGGGTCTTTTTAGTTTGGCTAGGCATTCTGAAGGTTGACGACAAGCGAATTCCAAATGAAGTTTGGAATTTTATTAAAGAGGTCGCCCTAATTAAGTTAGCTTAAAAATAAAACGGATACGAATGAGGGCGTTTTAGGTACAAGGTAATAGGCCTATGAAGAGAGACTTTGTGGAGTATGACAAGAGTGAGAATTTGGTGCTTGAAAACGGTCGAGGAAAGGCAAACGGGGAATGCAAATGGATCTAGCCAAGTGTTCCTCTTGCAGCAATCTTCAACACAGAGATCAAATAAGATAGCTTGAATCATAGACCAAGTTACAATGCACAAAAGTTCGTGTAACATAAGATGGGAAGCAAATGGGAAGGCTCTTGAATGCCACACAGCGAGAAGACGCATACCACCGATAGCCTCCCATATTGTATAGAAGAGAAGCCAAAACGCCAACTAGAAGGGCCGGAAGCCAGAGCCGGCGGGACAGCGGCGAATCCGATGCTGCTGATTTGATCATGATGCCTTGACCCTCAGACAGCACCCATGTCCAGTAAATGTGGGGATGAGGGGTATAAATTTACGGTTTGGAAAATGATGATGAGAAAGTGTAAAGACGTAGGAAGGGAAGAGCGACCACATTTTCAAGAGCTGATGCAACATACCGAGATAGCACAAGTGAGAGTGAGATTTTGGAGAAGGCAGCACCCTTCAGCCTTGCGTACGAATGATGCACTGTGACTCAAGAAGCACAAGATGGCGGGGTTCGCGCGTGAAAATACACCCAACGACGATTTGATGGGAAACGGAGATGATGGTTGCAGCACCACAAGAGAGGAGAATTGGAGGTTTGCTGTGGTAAGAAGATGGTTGAGAGGAAGAAGAAGAGGCTGCGAATACACCAGCCAGCCCAAGGGTTGTAAAAGCCGTCGCAGGAAAATGAGGCAGCTCAGGCATAAGCGGATTGGTGGTTCGGCTCGGCACGGCTCATGTGACTCGGCTCAAGGTCGGCCCGCTTCGGACTCACTGCGAGACAATGTACTGGCTCTCCGAGGGCCACTGCCGTGGAGGCTGTCTTCGCTGCGCTCCAAGAACTCCTCATTCTTCACTTTGGCACATCTACTATGATATTCAGCTGAATTGTATCTTCACTCCTCGAGCGCAGCGAGCCACGGGGGTTTGGGGGCTGGCCCCCATGTAAATTAGCTCCACTGATTCAAGCTCGCCGGACCGGGCCTTTCTTTGTCCGACCCGAGGAAAGCGCGTCTCTCCATATCAGTCCCAGAAAGTGTAGCTGTTCGTGGCTGCCCATATTCAAGACACCAATTGCCAACCGGTCAAGACCACCATTTGGGCTCTCCCTCTTGCTGAGCTTTTTCTCCATTACCATCCGACGGCCATATCTGCAGCAGTGTTCCACTTGAAATACAGAAACAGCTCCGAGGCTGCAGAAGAAGACAGCTAGCTTGTCTACCATCCAACACCATGGCCGCAAGCGCCGATGCTCGTCTGGCAGAGACTTTGGTTAATTTCTCCCTCGATAACCAATTTCCTCTGGACGATGAGGTCTCTGCAGCTCATGTCGAGAACTCTGCACTGCCGGCAGCTTTAAAGGCTCTGCAAGATGCCCAAGCCGAGTTGGAGGTAAGTCTTGCGTGGTGGGGTGCGAGACAGCTCTCTTTCGCCGGCTCTGCTAACACAATTTATAGGCAGAGATCCGCAAGATCAGTCGGGATAGCGCCGAAAGTGTAGACGACTGGATTGCCAATGCCAAAGCTGTTAAACAAGAAGCCGAACGTACGATGCAAATGTCGCAGCAAATCAAAATACAGGCCGGTCAAGACGAGAAGGTCGCAGCGGAGCTCGCAGACTTGGAGGCTCACAAAGCATTCTTGTCGCGAGAGATTTTTTACAAGGCGGGGCTGTCAGTATCGCTGGGAAATATAAACGATATGCGCAGCTGGTTAATCTCGATTGAAGAACAAGCCGAAACAGGAGATCTTGCACAGGCTGTGATTGAGATTCATAGTGAACTATGGCCCATTCCGCAAGATGCAATGGCATGTGCTAATAGATTGCCTAGAATTCAAGAATGATGCTCGTTATGCTGTCCCTGATCCAACCACCCAAATCCATACTATATTGAATCAGCAGTACCTACAAGTAAAGGATCTTGTGATCAAAAACTTGCATGCCACCTTGGGTGAGATGACTAAAATTGATGTCGATGACAGAAAAATGAGAATTCGAAAAACATTACCAGGTAGTGATGACCATCCATCTTTTCTGTGCATTCGTCCTGACCGCCTACAGACAAGCAAATAACTGCGAACCAGGTGGTTACGGCTCTGACAGACTACAATGAAATAGAACAAGTCGCCAAGAGAGTTTGGGCCGATTTGGATAAAGCCATCGTGCTTCCACGTACTCTCACCCACAATGCGAATCTTCCTTCGATTGAAGTGCAGGGGGTGTGTAATAAATTTGCTTGGTATTGAATGAACGCTAATTTCTACAGGATACTCTCTTGGCTGGGAGGGCCACCGCTGATCATACTATAGAATCCCTCTTCCAAGATCTGGGAATCATCATTGACTTTCTCTCTTACAACCTTCCCCCGAAATTTGTCGCCTACCTCTCTAGTGCAATGATGAAGGATATATCTCACCGAGTCACTGAGTGGTGGTTAAATGACGCGGTACCAGCATCGTTGGATAATATGCTTGGGTATCAAAAGGCTTTGTTACAGGTGGATGAATTTGCAATCAAACTGGATAACCGCAAATGGCCGAACACTAACGCTTTTCATGACTGGGTTCGAGGGGCGCCCAAGATTTGGCTGAGCAAGAGAAAAGAATCAGATTTATCTACGCTCAGGGGCAAAATTACGTTAGGTATGTCAATCCCGACATCTATTGATTTTCCTTTCTTCTGCAGCTAAAGTTTTGGAATTACGAGCCAAACCAGCTTAACAGTTTGATGTCCTTTCTTACTTGCCAGTTTCAGCCACTGACCGGTTCTCAGGTATGGGCAAACCTCAGATGGCAGAAAAAGTGGAAAAGCGAATGGTACACGGTGATGAAGCCGTACCGGTCACAGCGAGCGGTAATATCGTAAATGAAGAGTGGGATGCTGCCTGGCAAAGTGACGAAGAAGAGGCGCCCCCAGCAGTTAAAGATAGACCCTCCCTAGAAAGACATCGAGCTTCATTTGTGGAAGACCAACGCCAATCGGAAATCACTCTGTCCAAGACCATTCCACATCCAGCTGATGCAGATGCGACTGCCGCTGCTGAAGACGATGATGGTGCTGAAGCGTGGGGTTGGGGTGACGATGATGTTCCTGATGTTCCTGATGTTCCCGAGGTAGAGGCTGAAGATGCACCAAGCTCGGCGTTGAGTCTGGCACAAAGTACCCCTCCTGCGAGTGAGGCTCCCAACATATTGGACACACGTGAAATGGTTATGACGGAAAATTACTGGATGACATCTCTACCCCAACATGTCTTGGAAATCGTTACTAGAATTTATGAGGATGGCGTAAAATTAACGCAACCTGAGTATGTTCATTTCAGTTGGAAGGCAGGGGAAATATCCGATGGCTGACTATTTCTAGAAACAAACGACTGCCCATCGCTCCAGCAGCCGCTGCCCTCTTCGATTCCTCAAAGTGGGTACTCAGCATGTATCGCGGGGTAGCCCCGCCTTTTTACAGCATTCATGAAGAAGGAAACTTGTGAGTACTAGGTCTTCTCCCTGACTGCACTAGGTGCGTATTAACTTTGATAATCCAGATTTATTTACAACGACACTGTTTGGCTAGCAGATCGACTCCGAGAATACATCGCGGCCTGGAAACTACGCCAAGACCTTAACGACCGTACGTATGGCATTATGAACACTCTCGAAGCCGAGATCTGGAAATTGGAAACCTACGGCAAGAGGGCGTACAGAAAGGAGCTTTACATTCGCAGGACCATTTTGACAGATTTGCTATCTGGTACGCGTTTCCATACCCAGAAAAAACCAGACTTGTCAACCTAACCTTATGGCAGGACCACAAAACTTTTTCCAGGAAGACAAATCCGAAACTGAACAAAACATTCAAGTTGCCATCGAACAAATCCGCGATAGGGCCGTGGCGTGGAAGAAAGTCCTGACTTGGTCTGCATACGCGTCCATGGTCGGCTCTTTGGTCAACAATATCGCCAGAAAGCTCATCGACGATATTTTTGAAATGGGCACTATCAACGTTGAAGATGCGGAACGAATCGCGAGAATCATGCAACAAGTCGAAGATTTGAACGACTTGTTTATCAAGCCTGTTGAACGGCCCAACTCGTCCTCGGGCAGAAAGAAATCATCTGCAGTGACAGCGACAGAGACAGAGAATGTGTCTCTTGCGGCCCAATTCGTCCAGAATTGGCTCAGGTTTAATTACCTCAGCCAGGTGCTGCAAAGCAACCTGGCGGATATCAAGTGGCTTTGGAACGAAGGCGAACTCAGCTTTTACTTTACTGTTGATGAGGTGGTGGATTTGATTGGGTTGAGTTTTGAGAATAATCCCAAAGTCAAACAGACTATTAAAGAAATCAAAGCCAACCCAAGACCCAAAGGAGAGACGGCGTGGGGGATGGGAATAGGTGGGTGGGATCGGATGGCATGAGTGGTGTACATGACACATTATTCCCAAGGTCGAGGGACATTGTGAGTTGGTGTTTTGTTGATAGATCTGAGGGTTGAAGCGAAGCATTGCATAGCGTAAGGTGGCGGAGTACATAGATAGTCATTGTTCACTTGGGAAGTTGGGGGGAAGTGTGGGGAAGGTAGGTATATTTTTGAGGCAGCGGAAATAATGATACCCTGATATTTTTGTTGAATGCTGTTGCTGTTGCATTTCAGAGTGTGGTCTGGTCATCATGCATGATTCTGGGTGGCAGCGATGGCGATGAATTTTTCATTTTGGGGATGAGGATTTGGGTTCAAATCTACAAGCGGAGCTCCCGAGTGGGATGGATGGAGTGAGAATTTGGGCGGCGTTGGGCATCGAAATGGATGAGTGGGCAGGGGAGTGGAGTAGATTCTCCGATGTTTCTTACAATAGGTAGGGGTAGGTTGGTCGAGATGGGATTGGTTTCTGTGGGTGTGTTGCTTCTGTTTCTGTTTGTATCTTTTGATGATGTTGTCATGTTTTTTTCTCATTGGGGTGGAACTGCGAGGGGGGGCGCAGATACGGGAATGAGGGGGTCGGTTGGAGACTTGCATTTGCATTTGCGCGATTTGTTTTGGTGGAGGGGGGATGGCGAGGGGCGGGAGAAGACATCGGTTGGAGTTTGGGACGGAAAGTTGGAACTTGCTTGACAGCGTGATAGTCTGGTGGTTTGTAAGTCAAGTTTCCGATTTCCACCGTCTCGTGCCGGCGGTGTGTACTGAAATCTGCCGGGAAGAGGCTGGTGCTGGCTAGTTGTCAACTTGTCGCGGCTACTTCCCCTGAATTTACATCTCCGGAGCTCCTCGGGCTTTGAGAACGGAATGCTGCTTGACGGGTTTGTAAGTCAAGTTGCCGATTTTGCTGTTTCTCATGCCAGCGGTGTGTATTTCAATTAAGCCATCTTGCCATCTAGTCATCTAGTGCTATAGTGTCCACTATAACCACGCCGAATGTACACCCCCCCTTTCGCCATATCAAGCTACCTAGCTAGTATCATAAGCAAACCAAACGCACCGTCCCCGCATTCCCTATCATAATGCTGCGCGTCTCATATCATAATCTTCTAAAAAAACAGAGAAATAGGCCTCATCCCGAGCGTGAAAGCGAAGGAAAGCAATACTCAAACACACCACCACCCCATATTACACTGATATGACACGCTCAAGTTCCGCGGAACAAGAACTGCATATCCTCCGTCGTCAAACTCTCCATGGCGCTCTCGTCCGAGTTGAGAGTCGATTTAATCATATTCGCCTTCTTCTCCTGCAACAAGACCATTCTGCTCTCAACTGAGTCTTCAATGCAGAGGCGGGTGATGGAGCAAGGACGGGCTTGGCCAATTCGGTGACATCGATCAGCACTTTGCCATTCAGCAGCTGGGTTCCACCTGTAAATCAGAGGAGTCAGCATTGTCTTTGAAAGGGAAAGGGATTGAAGGTTAGACATACCAAGGATCGACAATGAAGACATGGGAAGCCTCCGTCAAATTCAAAGCGACTCCACCTGCCTTCAACGAGACCAAAAAGCACTCGACATTAGCATTGGTCATGAAATGATTGATGGAAGCTTGGCGTTGAGCTGGAGTCATGGAGCCATCAAGCATTACAGTGGTGATTCCCGCACGACGAAGTCGCCACTCAACTAGCTGCAACATGGTTGTAAACTGACTGAAGATGATGGATTTGGTCGATCGGTTCTTCGAGCGAAGCTTCCAAAGATCATGAACGAGGGCCTCGATCTTCGAACTACTGGTCCAGTTCTCCATCTTAATTCGATTGATGATCGAAGACTTCTTAACCTGTTGCTCATCTTGTTCGATATCCGGTTGTTCGAGATCAATGCTGAGTGGAATATGGCACTGGGGGCAGTCCGGGGCATCTTGAGAAAGTTAGCAGATAATATTTCTAGGACCAAGAAAGACCTTACCAGATGACCTAAGGTAGTTCTTAGCACATTCGCGACAAAATTCATGACGGCATGTAGATCTAATAGCCTCCTCCGCAGTTTCATCGCAAATACAGCAAACCAAGACGTTTTGGCCACCATGACTGTCTTTCTTGAGAATTAGATCTGGATGATCGGCAACTTGACGCATCTGCATGATAAGACCGAAAATGTTGGCATAGTTTTTGAGCATAACACCTTGGGCGACATATGTTTCGAACTTTCGCGTGCCGCTATTCATGATACTGCCAGCAAAGTCGTTCTCTTCTTCTCCAAAGAACTGGCGATCAACATAAATTTCCTTAGCCGGAAGTTCCATTGCCGAGGAATGATCGCGCTTAACACGTCGCAACATAAAGCGATCTGTCAGAATTCGAAGCTTACGGAATGCCTCCTTTCCAGCTCCTTTGTTACCAAACTTTTGAATAGGATCCAAGAGCTCATGATTAAAGACAGAAACATGCTGCATACCATGGTGCTTACAACCTGTACAGCGTTTATCCGAGTCCATGTCCCAGTTCAAGGTCGAACATGGGCATCCTTTGCAGAAATAGCAAGCGAAAGGGCGAATGTTAAGGAACCGAACGAGGGAGAAGAATTCGCCAATTCGATTTTGAAGAGGGGTTCCAGACAAACACCATTTGTGATCAGCTTTTAACGCAAAGCATGCTTTGGCAGATCCAGAGTTGCGTGACTATGACAGTTAGCAGTACATTCACTCCAACTTGAAAGGTAAGCACGAACCTTAATGCTGTGTGCTTCATCGAGAATGACGCGATGAAATTTTATATCGTGGATGATGCTCTTCACCTTGTTCAAGGCACCCTTACGTATCATGCCCTTCTCTTGTTTCCTATACATGGACTCAAGACTGTTGTAGGAAATCAAGATGACATTGTACTTCAAGAGCTCCTTTTTAGTGATAGTCTTCGCCTTGGAATTAGTGCCATGAAAGACAAACGTTTGGAGTGTTCCGTCGGTGTAATCATTGATTTCCTGTTGCCACTGAAGAAGCGCGACAGGTGGAATCAAGACGAGCGATGGCTGAGAAGCAGGGAAGTCGGACATAATTAGAGAGACAGCCTGAATAGTTTTACCCATTCCCATCTCATCCCCCAATAATCCTGACGAAATGGTTAGCGTAAATTACTACATTGTTGTGACTTGAACATACCACCGCCCCATTCAGTTTGCTCCATGGCCTTCATCCAAGCGACTCCCTGCAATTGGAATGGTTTGAGTTCACGAGTAATATTCTTCGGCTGCTCCATCGTCACATCTCCAATCTTTGGGAGATCATCAAGCTCCTGCCACATTGTATGCAGCTCGGGATGATGGTGCTCGAGACGCATACGATTCCGTCGAGCTCGGCGAGTCTGTGGATCCGCAAACAGGTCAGGGTGAAATAGAGATTGGGAAACCACAGCAGGCTGCACTGATGATGAAGCACCATTGTTGGCCGTGGAAGGGGAAGAGTCGTCGCTGGAATCACCTGGGTCGGTCTCCTCATAAACCTCGCTATCGGAATGAGCCTCATCCATATCGCTCAAGTCGTGCAGTTCGCTGAGTTCACTGGATTCACTCAACCCACTCCCAGAAAGATCTATAACAGAAGTAGCAACCGGAAGAGACTTTTTAGTCGATTGGGACAGAGATTTAGAACGAGGCGCCAGGTTAGGAGAAAGGTAACCGAGGCGAGATGTGGCTGGTCCGGCAGGTTTCTTGAAATGTGGTGACACTTTTTTGGTAGAAGATTTTTTAGTGATACCTCGAGGCAAGGGCACCACTTCAGCGAAATCATCATCATCGCTGCTGATTTGTATGAAATCATCGGCCAGCTCATCTTCACTGTCCAGAACAATAGTCGTCTTTGACTTTTGAGTATCGCCGAATTTGACAATATTGGATCCCGTAGAAGAAAGTTCAATCTTGAGACTCTTGCTCACTTTAGGGACATGCTTGGGCATGAAATCGGCGTCATCATCATCGTCCCTGAACTGCGCTCTGAAGTCGGTCTTTGGTAACAATTTCAGGGACTTCCGTGTAGTCCGGCGGAGAGGTATGACATGCTTTGTGACCATATGGTCAAGTTCCATAGCGTCCATACCGGCAGCTTTGGAGTCCTCCTCTTCCTGGAGCTTCTTGGCAAGTCGAGCATCAGGAGTATCATCCTCGTCCGCATCATCTTCATCCGAGTCAGGAATTCTCTTGCGCTTGCTAGAAAGCGAGTACTTGCTGTTGCGGAGAGCTGCAGCCTTGGCAACGAGACTAACCGCTGGCTTGGCTGAAGAGACAGAGGCAGAGGCAGCAGGACGTCCCTTTCGTGGAGTGGAGGTACTGGCAGGCTTTGGTTGAGCAACAGGCGTGGCAACAGCACTTGTACCTGGCGTTGAGTAGTCACTGCCCTCGTTATACACATGTGCGGTAGAAACTGACGATAATGAAGCGCGACTCGCTGAAGCTTTGCCTTTCTTTGCGCTCATTTCACCGAGGCGTGAAAGAGGAGGGAAATCGGTGGTGGTTGAAGAAGCATCATCTCCATTGACCGTCGATGCGACCGAGGGATTTAGGGGAATGGGAAGATCCTCAACGGCGGTGCGAGTTGAACGTCTGGTGGCTATTTTGAAACTTGTCAGAAAATCGAGTACCAAATGCGTGAACAATATATCTGCGACTGTCCGCCACTAACGTATGAATTGGTTGACAAGCCCACCCTCCCCCGATCTCATTGTGTCAGACCTGCAAAAGAGAATGAAGATCGGAATGCTCAATTCTCTGTGTTGGTCCGACACAATGAGATTTAAAACGGGAGAAAGGGCGGCTTGTAAACCAACTAATGCGGTATAAAGGGGCCGCAAAGACAATTTCAACTTACATGATGATCTGGAGCCTGCGACGCTGCTGCTGCTCAAGCTGACCACTTTCTTCGGGCGACTCCTCGATTTCGCGGCGGGCGCCATTGCGATGGGAGTTCAGATGCAGATCGACAGATCGGATTGAGGCAGTGGTTCAAAAGCTGCAGAAAGAAGAAGAAGAAGGTCGCTTTACAGTATTTCAAGAATTGAAAAGGATTGAGCCGTAGCCTTGAGTTGTAGTCCAGACGCTGCAGGCAGAGGAAGCGCGACGGTTTTGTGAATGCGGACAGAGCGCGGCCAAGGCCCGATCACCCCGCCGCGGACGATGCTTTTGATGGTGGGGTGAATGCAGCTCAATCTTTTGATCGGTGTATCGAATTGTAGTGTTGAATTGGCAGTGCCTTTGATGTCGGGTGTCCGCGAAGTTGGTGATGGAGTTGGTGATGAGGGCAGAGGTGAAGTCAAGTCGGGTCGCGATAATTTGTGGGTGGCAATTCCAGGAGACGCTCCAGCCGAACTTTTGGGGTGAAGCCTAGTCGCGTTTTCACATGACCGCGGGAAATGCAGGGGTTCGGGCTGCCTCATTGGCCGAGCTGAGTGATAAGGTTCGGCTGGCGACCGTGAATCGGCGCGTCTCCCGATTCACGTCTCCTAGAGAACGCCCCGCCCGAAGACTTTCCCCAAGATTTGTAAGTCCATCTGGAACTGTGGCGGACACTGCGACAACACCAACCTTTCATTCCGTCACTATTCAGCACCGCAGCGCCGCACCACCTCACCACCTCTTTGTACCTTCGGGTTTCCGTGTGGAACTTTTATGTTGAGTAGCGTAAAGGCTGCTGCGATCTAGTTGGAGCTGGGATACAGCCTTCATTCGCTGCTGTGTGCACTTCCCGCAGTCAACGCCATCACCATCAACATCGGCACAGGCACAGATCGGTCAAGATATAAGTATTATCGTCAAGATGTAAGTATCATCCCCTACGCAGATTCGGCGCATATGGCCAAATTCAATTATACTAACTACGGTATCTTTGCGCTCAGGGCGACCAATCCGAATACAAACCCTCCAAACCCTCCAAACCCTCCTAATGCCGGTAGAGGTAGAGCAAGAGCGCGCGGTATCAGGGGCCCGTAATTCCCCCCTTCCCCTCCCCTCTGCTTTGTCTTGATACTCTGGCTAACACCGGCACAAAGTCAATCTGCCTTGACCGACTTTCTTGCTGTAAGATGATCCCTCAACCACCATGATTTAGCAGTCTACCCGATGCTAATGGCTCTCCTCTAGTCACACAATATCAGTGCCGCCCAGATCAGAGTAGATGCATATGCGCGCCAAGTCTCAGCCGCCCAACAGGCCAGAGCCGCAGCCGCCGCTGATGGAGACGAGAACGAGGAACCTTCTGCAGCTTCTGATTCTGAACCCATTCCAGCGGCTCGAGTCAGAGAATCAAAGGCGCAAGCACAAAAGAGAAAGGCAGCTGAAGAGGTTCGTTGGAATATCCCACACCCATTGCTACCGTGCCCAAAATGTTGAATGGCGGCGGAAGTGCGGCTACTTCTGCCAGCAGCATCTATACAGTACCAGGCAATGCAAATACTGACGTGGAAACCATACAGAAAGCCATTGCTAAAATCAAAGCTTCTAAGAGCTTTCAAGATCGGATAACCTTTGAACATCGGAGACCGCGTGGAAAGCGCGAGGATTTCGATGAAGATAAGGTAGCCCGAGCCATTCTTGACCAAAGACTGGTAGAGCCAGCCCAGATGGAAAACTGTGAAATTTGTGAAAAACGATTCACGGTCACTTCCTACAGTCGCAAAGGTGAAGATGGTGGCTTACTTTGTCCAAAATGCTCAAAAGAACTCGACAAGGAAGAAGGAGCTGATAGGAAGAGAAGAAAGACAGCCGCCGGTCGCCAACGAAGACAGGTGCAAAGCAATTTACTCGACGGTATCTATCCAGGCGCCAAGGACTTGGTTACCATGTGCATAGAGACTTTGGCAAAGAATGTCGATATGGCAGATGATCTTGGCGATATTCCACCTACTATGGTCAATCGAATCTCGGCCATCCTCTCCAAGCGGAGACTCATGGATTCGACTATCTTGAATCTTTTGCTTGGAACAGGCAAAGACACAGTCATGGTTTACGATGGTGCCAAGCTTAGTGCAGATGATTACATCCGGATTTTCCAGTATACTCCTACTGTGAAGACTCTCCTCGTCAAGAATGCTGTCCAATTCAAGAATAGGGTCATGGATCACTTGCTCGCAACACAAGTCGAGCTCGAGTCTTTCAGCATCCATGGTGCCAATCTGATCGACGATGAGAGATGGGATCGGTTTATGCGCGAGAAGGGTTCGCATCTTCGGGCCTTGAAGGTCTATTACACGGACGGCCATTTCGGCGACGACCAGCTCGAGCTTCTCCCAATAACTTGCCCAGACCTGAAGATCCTCAAGCTTTCGCACAATCAGAAGGTCACGGACGCCGGTATCGCACATCTCGCAACCCAAATCAAGCTGGAAAAGTTGAGCCTTCAACTCTACAAGCTAACCAGCTCAGCTCCATATGTCAAGGTCATCAACAGCATTGGCTCTAATCTCCGCACTCTCTCTTTGGGTGTTGTCCGTGACATCGATGACAGCGTCCTCAAAGCCATCCACGACAACTGCCAAAACCTCTACAAGCTCCGCATCACAGACAACGAAGTCCTAACCGACGAAGGCTTCGCAGACCTCTTCACGGACTGGCGCAACCCCTCACTAAGCTATATCGACTTCTCCAAATGCCGACAACTCGACGCGGCGGTCCCACGCGACAACCCCGACAACATCGGTCTCTGCTCCTCTGGCTTCGAAGCTCTGATGAAACATTCCGCCAAGACAATCCGATATCTCGACATCCAATCTTGCCGTCACATCTCGGTCGAGTCCTTTGAATCTGTCTTTGGACCGGAGAAGAAGTACATGGAGTTGCGAAAGGTAGATGTCAGTTTCTGCCAGTCGGTCAATGATTTCGTGGTCGGTTCCATCTTCCGGAGCTGTCCCAACATTGAGACCCTGGCCGTCTTTGGCAATTTCGGGGTTCGAGACGTCAAGGTTCCCAAGGGCAAGATTCTCATTGGTGTTCCGACTGCCATGGGTATGCAGATTGAGGGGACGGAGGATGGGGAAGGTCGTGCTGTTTAGATAGATGGCTTGGCTTGGTTTGGTTTGGTGGGTAGAGTTGGTCTTTGACGTTGTATGAGCTTATGTTTATGATATCACGACGGGAAAATAAAATGAAGGGCAGGGGGTATATGACATGATGGCCAATCGCGCGTTGTATGTAGATCGCACAGAAAATGAGATAATAAGAGATGAATTGTACAAAAATGGGTTTCCATTAGTGACTTGGTGTGTTTTTTTTTTTGGGTTTGTTGACTAGTTCATCCCACCTTTTACGGATTGATGCATTCTTCCCTGTTGATTATTCAAGGGATACTGTGTTATTGAATAAGTCTTTGCAGATAATGGGATTGATCGAAGGGTAGTTGGGGGATAAGAAATTGTGCTTGTTCTTTCCAAGGGAAGAAGAGATCATGGTGGGGTTGTGGGATTGTACTTGGTTGGGTTTTTCGAGTAAGTTTGTGAAGGGAGTCTGGGTGAAGGGAGTCTGGGTTGGATTGTATGGGCTTTGTGGTGTGCTAGTGGGGGATTGGAGTAGGGAAACTTGGAGGTTGTTCTTGGGTCTTAGAGGGGGAGCGGGAGATGGTTTAGTGGATTTGTAGTGGGAGAATGCAATGAGATCAGTGGTATTGAAATTTCGGGTGAGGAATGTGAGGGGCATTGATAGTGTACTAAGATGGAAGCGGGAGAGCTCTTGATCCATGTCTTGCCACCCAGATTCCGGGATTGGTTGTGTAGATGCGTAGGTGGCACTTGACCTACTTGTATTCGTGCTCTAGTTTTCCGTATTGTTTGCAGATGTTCATGAGGTTTATGGCTCTTATATGCTGCAAAAGGAGTTCAGGATTTTGTATTTAAGTCGCCTCTCCCGAGGTAGCTTTTCTGAAATCAAGGGTGTTATTCCTGTTTCAAAATGTGTGGGTGGGAACGAGATGTTGGTATGGATATTGCATAACATGTTATGGGCAATTGCGCTTTACAAGATTCGTAAATCACCCTTGGAGGGCGACTGTCTGGAATCAGATTCCAATGTGCTAGTAGGAACATGCATACTGTCAGGTAGTTTACACGCACATTTTCATACGCAAATGCAGTTTTTTGGGTCTCAGTTTTCGTGGAGGGGGAAATGCCTAGAAGGTTTACGGTGCACATATACTTTCGTAAGAAAAGAATTTGTAGCTAATTCTCTGCGGTTTTGTCTCCTTGGAAACGTTATCTTTTTTTGGGCGCGATGCTGAAAATTAAGCGAGGGGGGTAAAATGACTGCGATCAAAATCAAACACTTCACGAATTCACCGCGCACAAGCCAGTGAATGTAAGATAATACGTCTAGCGTGTAGGAAACTGAGTCACTCTTGTCTCCCATCGCACTTTCACATTGACCGCCACACTGTTGTGTTGCCGAGGTGCCAGTGAATGCCCAGGTGGAGAAAGGGGAAGGACGCGGTATCATCCACGCGCAAAGTACATGGCGCCGCGACGGCTATGGGCTATAGTATAAATATCCTCCATACCTAAGAGGTAAACTGGGCATCGAATTCCTTCGCATGTCACAACATTTTCGATTTCGTCCTCCTTTCGCAACAAGACTTTTTCGTCTTCTCCATCAAACATACCGATCGTCTACCATCGCACCACCATCGCTTAATACTCTGCATCAAGAATACAGACCTTCTACTGCCAAACCACCCTCGCTCAATACTCGTCGACATGTCTAGCCTCCGGGAATTAGCAAGACAGAAAATGCCCCCCTCTAGCAAAACGGCACGCAGAATGGCAAGCAAAGGACTATCATTCAACCTGATGGGCTTACCATGCGAACTGCGCCTTTTGATCTTTGGATTCTGCGATCTGCGATGGAGAAAATCCTCGAGAAGCAACGGAGAAATGCCAGCGCTCATCAAGGCTCTGCGACAACGACCTGTGTTGTACGGAGAAGTCTTAGAACTTTTCTATCGTCAAAATGTATTTGAGCTCAACGATTACAACGGTTGGAGTGTGCGCAAGATGTCACCTGCGGCGATAGCTTCGATTAGATCGATTTCTGTGGACGTGTAAGTTTTATCCCGCGTATATTTTTCTGTTACGATTCCGCGACTGAAGCCACCCCCTAGCTGGAGTGTGTTTTGATTACTGTAATCATCCGAGGTGCTTCAGGGTTTCAAGACTTTGAAGTGGCATTGATCTAATTACTACACCTCGCCAAAACACAACAGCTAACCCATCTATTAGTTTGTGCCTCTTCCCTTCGACCCCACGGCTCCTTGTGGGAAATCTTTCGCGCTACCTCGTAACTGCGCACCACTACTTCGAGTATAGGCTGTATAGCCCCAGCGAAGTCGTCACGCAGATTGTAAGACCACTAGCTCTACACGGCCACAACATCCGTGAAGTTTGCCTGTGTTTAGATATACGGTTCGCCTCTGCAGCAACGGACCGTCTTGCTGCCCCATTCTGCAACTTCCCACAATGTCTGGACGGCCTGAAACTCTCCAAAGTGACCATCGAGTTTCAGTGTCGCAGCGGTATAATCCCGCTTCCTCTCATTGGATTACACGCTGCAATCGATATTTGGAGCAGATGCACTGGTTTTACGGCAATGTACGCCCCCATCGAGGAGAAACATTATCTCGATAAATCGGCAGTCGTGCGTGGACATCGATGGATATGGGAAGCGAAAGATGGCGCGCTGATGGATTGGTCTTACGCAGCTATGTTGTCTCGAGATAGGCTTGTTTGGTTGGAGGTGCTCGGGAGCTGGGCGAATTATGATCGACTCTTCGAGGAGGAAGAAAAGGAAGTTGTTGTTCGCGGGGAGGGACTATTTTCTGCAGGAGGACTATTTTCATACCTAGGAGGTTCATAGGGGAAAGTGTGGTGCTAGTAGGATGGATCACATAGCCTAAATTACTCAGGCAGGCAGCATTAAGACGTTACATAGTACAAGCTGGAGAAAGCTTATGAAATGAATTCTATGGAATACTCGCATATCGTGATAGTTGCCCTACGTCTTTCATCAAATAACCTTTGAAACTTCAACATTACCGGTACTATTTTCCTTTTTCTCAACAATTGTGATTAGCTAGAGCTCCGAAAAACCTGTGTTCACTTCCCTTGATCACATTGCTCATATGTACCTCTATTTCATGGGGAGCGAATACATATTTCTTGCCCCTGACGATAGCGAGTCACGTGTATTCGGCTAACCCGGACCCACCCCCTTTTCCGTTTCTACTCCTTCTAACCCAGCAATTCAACCAACAAAACAACAATACTGATGAAGTACCCAGGTGTTCATGCGGTGCCAACATATACGAGGGACTTTTATAGGGTGCTCAAAGCATAAAAGTGACTTCTCGTATTATAAGGATAACAGCAACAGGGTTTTTTGATTGAGAAACCTAATATACAGTGCAGAAATCGAGTAGAATAATTGATTCAGAGCGCCCCCATTTCGCTTCCGATTTTTTGTTCCCAAACCGTGTTACATGAGGATATCTAGCACCACGAGTATCAAAATGGTGGAGGTCTTGAAAACGGGAACTTCAATTCTCTTTGAGGGTGGGGCACAATAGGGTGAAATTTGGAAGAGCGGGCGGGTTTCTAAACCAATTAATGCGGTACAATGAATGCAATTTTACAGACAAGTATGTTACAATTGCTTCAGAATAATAGCCAATATCAACCCGAAAAAAGCAAACCATCCTTGTCTTAGCGTTGCACCGGGGTCATCGTCACACCCCTCTGCGTAATCCTCTCTGCAAGAAAGTCTCTCCCCAGACTTGCCTTTATCTATCTCCCTCTCCAAAAATCATTTGGCCAATAATCTTCTGCAGGATTATTGCTACCACCATCGCCATTCTCCGCTTGCCTCGTCTCTTCAAGTCTCTGCATATCAAAGGCGGCGTTCTCAGCAGCCAGCGACCAATCCAAGGTTTTTCCTTTCTCCATAGTCCATTGCCAAACATCCAGTTCCGTATCTCGGCCATTTAGTGATACTCGAGAAACTCGGCCGTACATGGCTTTTGCTCCTATGAGTCCATCATGTCGGGTAATGGAATTGTGGATCTTCAATTTAATCCCTCTGAGAAAACGAATGTCCACTATGTCTATTTCGAGCGCAAGTTGTCTGAGGCTCTTAAAGGGTTTCAGGTGGGTAGCGAAGGAGAGAGCGAAGTTGGATATCTGTTCCTTGAACTCCATAAGGCCGTTGGGTGTGAATCGAAAAGTTAAATCTCGTAGATTTTGAGCCATCGGAGCAGGGATAAGAGTTGGCCTCGGTAGTCTAGCTCTTCCTTTTTGATACCTGCCAATTTCATGTTAGTCATGATCTCCGATGTCTTCCACTTGTGCAGAAAAGTAACATACCCCGCGGAGAGCCTAAGACTCGGCTCTGACTGTGGCGACTCCACAAGAATCTCCTTCCGTTCCTTGTACGCCAAGGTAGCCTTTTCTTTGGCATAAAATACCGCAAGAGCATGTTGGTAAGAAACAGGACGCGGCCGAAGAGCGATAATGGAATTTGGTATGAGGAGCCGACAAGGCATCCAATGATCTAGATAATACCTAAAATTCGAGCCAGGTTTGGTCGGTATATCTACCTTCTCATAATTCCATTGGAAATCGCAGAATTCGAAGATGATGGCACGTATTTCTGGTGGAAACTGGTCCAGGTTGAGATACTTGGGGACCTTCCGCTTATCCTTTTTCGGTCTTTTGCGAGCCGCTGTGATGGCAACGCGTCGAGAATCCTTCGTATGGCCCATGATCACAAAGAAACTGGAGAATGATCTTTGGGTTTGTGGTGCATTTACCAAGGGGTAATGTTGGATGAAGGATGTATCGGTGTTGATGTAGAGTCGTTGACGACAAGAAATGAGTTCTCAAGGTTGAAGGAAGACGGTCGCGTCCGGTAGCTTCGCGATATTGTTATAGTAGCTTGCTGACAAATGGAGCCAAGTATCAACCGAAGTCTCTTGGTCATTCACCATCCGTTGAAAATGGTTTGCTCTTCAGGAAGCTTGGGACGGAAACAGTGAGTGAGGTGAATCACCTGCGGAACACTTTGCATCAGCCATAACACCGAAGGAATTGTGCACCCCAGCTGGGCGGTGCTAGACACTAAGCCTTTCCGAGACGAAATTAAGGTGAATGGAGTTTGGTGTTTGTTTGTAGCTTAGCGTAGAGTTGCTGCTATGTCGTGAGCGGCTTCGAGAGCTTCATCCAATTCCCACTCTCTTCTAACACTACGCTCTGAACAGTCCGACTACCACATCACCTTCCACTTCTCGCATGTTTAGATCTTACAATCTTCAAACACCTCGATATTTGCCGCGACTTCCATCAAACCTTGATATTCCGCACCATCAACCACCGTCAGTCCCAAAAACTTCAATTCAAGAACCCTCTTTTCAGCTTCCTCGAGTCTGCACAGCACTCCACTCCATCGCCTTTTCGATGTCACTGGCAACGGAAGCAGTACCCAAAAGCGGGGAGGACCTCGGAATGGCAGCCCTAGTCAAAAAAGGACTTACCTTCACCGACTTACCCTTTGAGCTCCGAGAGTTGATTTTCGAGTTGTGTGATCTGCGGCAATTCTGGCCAGTCAGTGGCAAGCGCAGCGATGAAGCAACCTCCCGGTTGTCTTCCGGATATTCACTACTTATCGCCTTACGCCAACAACCAACAGTCTACAAACAAGCTTTGGAAATATTCTACAAAAACTGCCAATTCAGGCTTACACCCTTCAACCCGGAGAGCTTTTTCAGGATGCCGCCGTATATTCTTTCGTCGTGTATTCGCAATTTGATGGTGGAACTCGGGTATGTTTGTTTATCTCATGGGGTTACTTTTTTCGACTCGGGCTAATGCATTTAATTTACAGTAGTAAGGAAGCTCAATGCGAATCAACATTGTTACGCGTCAGCCAAATTCCAACTATCCGAGACCTGAGTCTTGAATGGTCGATGGTGACAGGGACGAGCGAATGCTTCGATCGTTTCCCACACGTCTTCGGCAACTGGCTGAGAGGTTTTACAAAGTTGAGGTCTTTGGAGGTCATGGTACCTTGCGTGTGCTATTACCTCCGCGATGTAAATTCAATACCCCTTGCGAATTTAATGCACCTCCTTGACGAAGCCATCGGTGCGCCAGGCATGTATTTCAAGGATGGGGAATATAGGGATCTCAGGTTGGGTAAATTCAAGTTTTTTGGGCGGCGGTGGAAAGCAAAAGATGGTGGGTTCCTAGATCAGTCAAACGCCGAGGAGATTGACAAGGGGAAGTTATCAAAAAGATAGTGCTTCTGAAGACTGGCTTCGGGGAGCCGGCGGACCCTCACAAAACAATCATAGATCTAGCTGGCTAGATTATATGACTACCTAGAAAATGGATGAATTTATTCTTTATTCTGCCAAAGTGCTCGCTCTTCGTAGCCATTACCCCTTCAGGACTCTTCCTAAAATGGGTTAGAGCACCACGCCTCTCTCAGGCTTATCTCCGGTTTGTGCCAGGCAATGATAGATGTTGGACATTGTAATTGGAAATGCTGTCCGGTTTTCCAGGTCTCTACCATTTTGTGACTTTGATTTTCTGGCACAATGAGGGTAAAAACGGGTGATGGGAGATAGCGTCTTACAGTTAGATGCGCGACTCTTTAAAAACGCCAGGAATTTAATCGGTAATACTTTTTCGCGAAACACACTTTAAATTTTATGTAATATATATTCCAAAAATTTAAAAACTCAAATATCTTAATTTAATTACCTTTAAATATAGTGAAAAATAGTTAAAAGTAAAACGCTTTATTTAATATTTATATTTAT
This sequence comes from Hymenotorrendiella dingleyae, assembly GCA_003988905.1. NCBI lineage: Eukaryota > Fungi > Ascomycota > Leotiomycetes > Helotiales > Helotiaceae > Hymenotorrendiella > Hymenotorrendiella dingleyae. The sequence continues at coordinate 99,230 of QYAP01000122.1, forward strand.
ATAAAAATATTATTTATATAATATTTATCTAATTTCCTCTATTTATTATTTATTAAATCGAAGATACTTTAATTAAAAACTCTTCTAAATCGAATAAAAAACTTATTATAATCGAATTTTCTATCTCTTTTTAGATCGTTTATAATATTTAGAATTATATATAATCCGGAAATACTTTTAAGCCTTTAAAGTAATATAAAATCATTATATAAAAGATAAATAATTATATATTAAAACTTTTTATTATAAACCTTGCTTTCTATTAAAATAAAATCGTAATCTTCTTTTTTAATATTTATGATATTAATATTTATTAAATAATTATTTATTAATATATTAAATAAATTAACTTTATATACAAATAATTAATTATCGAAGTTCGATAATAGAACGCTTTTTTAAGAGATTATTAAATAGAAATAATCGAATAATTTAAGGGTAAATAATTAATATTTATAAATGAATTTAAAAGCGATAATTAAATAAAGAAAAAAATATATAAATATTTTTACCTTAAAATAAAAGCTATAATTAAGTATTAATTATTTAAAAGGATTAGAATATTTTATTTTTTAATTTATATTTTTAAAGAATATATTATAATATAAACTTATAAAAGTAATTTAATAATAAAAATATTCGAAGAATTCTTTAAAAATAAAGTTTTATTTTTTTATAACCTTTATCCCGCCTTTTAATCGATTATTATAATAGATAATATATTTTAGTATATAAAAGATATATTATAAGAAATATATAACAAATTTAATATATTTCTTCGCTTTTTCCCTTTTTATTCTCTGGATTTTAATTCTATTAAATTAAGTTTTATAGATTTTAAAGTATTTATATATTAATATTACTATTATAAAACAAAAAACTTCGAAATATATTAAATATTCTTTAATTAGATTATAAAAGAATTATATATTAGGGAATAAATTATTAAAAAAATATAAGATTATTTTAAGAACTATTATATTCTATTTTCTTTTAATATATAAAATTAATTTTAATTAATATTTTTCTTTTAATTTTTAATTTTTAAATAGACTATTTTAATTAAATATTTTTATAAAAGTAAAATCAAATTAAATATTAAATTATGTTGGCATATTTGGGGTGAATACGGTCTGGGCTGCGGGGCTACGGCTATAGCAGTGCACGGACCACCTCTTGAGGCACAAAGCCTCCTGCCAGTCCATCTTTACCACTTCCAATACAACGCTTTTACCTATGCTTATTGCTCCCTCATAGTGATCAATAAATTATAAAAAGTTTTAATAAAAGATTAAAATATTAAATATATTTATTATTTAAATAGTTAAATATAAAATATAAAGAATTATCGCTTTAATTAAAAAGTATATTTATTTATTTTTTAATTATTTATTATTAAAAAAGGTTTATTATAATAAATTTAAATTATTAAAGAATCTAAAAGTTAAGTTTAAAATAATAGAAAAAATTGATTATATAAAAATTCGATGATTATAAAATATATTCTTAAAAGTTAAACGAATTTATATTATTCCTTTAATAAATAAATCTAAAATTATAAAAGATTTTAAATTTATTTTAATCTATTTAAAATCAAAGAAATATAAACGATTAAAGAATCTAATAATAATTAATATCCGTTATTAAAGTTATATTAGAAAGAGTTATTTTTAAATTAATTATTTTAAATATTTTTTATAAATCGAAAAGAAATATTTAAATTATTTTTTTAAATATTATTTTTAATATCTCTTTTATTAAAAAGAAAAGAATAAATTAAAATATAATTCTCTTTAGATTTATATATATTAAATTATTATATATTTTTAAAAAGTCGAAAATTATTTCTTTTATAAAAGAATAATCGATAAAGAAGTTTTTAACGACATATAAAAACTATTATAATTAAAAGAGAATATAATATTTTATATTCTCTTTTAAAAATAGAGATTTTAAATTTAAGATTTTAAATTATTTTAATAATAAATCTAATCATAATTAAAATATTAATAAATATATATTTTGATTAATTTAAATTAATTTATTAATTAATTATTAAATAATAAATATAGAATTTAAAAACTAAGATTAGAATTAATATAATAACTCTTTATTATTCTCTATTAAGATTCAAGAATTAAGAATATTAAATAGTTATAATATTATAAAACTATTTATATTTTAAATAAAATTTACTTAATTATTAGATAAATATTAAGAATAAAAAGTTCTATAAATAAAAGAAACTTTATAAACAAAAGAAAAATATAAATTAAATTAAGAAAACTTAAAATATAAAAGGTAATTTAATAGAAGAAAATAGTTTTTATAATTATAAGATAATATATATTATTATTAATAAAACGAACTTTATTATAAAAGAATTAATTATAAAACTAAAAGATAATTATTAAATAAAAGAAATTAATACATAAGAAGAAAAAAACAGGTTAATATATTAAAATAAAAGACAGAATTATAATATTAATAATAATAACGAAAACGGCTATAATAATAATTATAATTTTTTATTTTCTTTCTTAAATTAAAATTCTTTTATTATTTTTTTAAATATTTTGTTTCTTTTTTTTATAATTTAAAGTAATAATAATATTATAAAGGGGTTTTTAATTAATAGAATTATTTAACTTTTATTTTTCATTTTTTCTAAAAATCGGGTTTATTTATTTAATTCTTTTTATAATATTATAAAATAATATTTATTTTTTAATAATATTATAATTCTAATTATAAAATATAATAAATCCTTATTATAATATTTCTTCGAATAAATCTATTATTCTTTTAATTATTATTTTATAATAGTTTTTTCTTTTAAAATATTCTATTTTTTCTTTTTCTTTTTTATTTATCGATTAATATTAATATTATACTTTACTTTTCTAAAGGTTAGAGTTTTATTATTATTAATAAAAACTCTATTATTAAGATCTATTTATTAAATTATATATAATTTATTTTTATTTATTTTAAATTAGCTTTTTCTATTTAATAAAATAATAAAAATATTATAAAGATTATTATTTAATAGACCTTATATAATTTATCGAATATTTAATTATAATTTAATATTTCAATATAAAAATTGCTTTAAAATATTTTATTATTTATATTTTTTAATTATTAAAATATTAAAAGTTCAAATAAATCTCTAAAAAACCTTTTAATTTATAAGCTTAAATTTATTAATTTAATGTATTTTTATTTATATTTAAATGAAGTTTTTATTATTTCTTATAAATTTCATTTAATTATTTAAAGAGTTATTATTTTTTATAATATTAAGAAATTTTAATTTAATTTTAATAATTTTATTATCGATTATATAATTAATAATTATTTTAACCTTTATAATAAAGGGTTTAATTTTAATAATAAGCGAATTAATTATTTGTCACAGGCTAGGAGGGTGGGTAGCTTTACCACTAGACCAACAGTGAACTGCCCAAAAAGGGACTATTATTGGATGGAAGTCCAATATGCTACTCGACTACTTAAGGGTCACAGATCTGATAAAGGGTTTATTTATTAATTTAAATATAAGGGAATTAGATTTAATTTTTAGGATTTATAAATAAGTTCTTAAGATTATTTTCTTATTAATATTCGTTTTTATTATTGTTTTTATTCTCTTTTAATTTCTTTTTATTTTTATTCCTATTTTTATCTTTTTTTTCTTTTTTTCCTCTTTTTTCTTTTCTAATAAAAGCTTCAATAATAGTTTAATTTTCTTTAAAATAGATTTTTTAAATATAAAAATATTTTTAGAAATTAATAAAAGTTTCTTAAAAATTAATTTAATCTTTCTCTTAATAATTCGAGCTTTTTTAAGGTTTAAAAAAGTAAATATAAATCGTTTTAATATATTTATACCCTTTATTTTCGTTATAATATAATGAAAAATAAATAATAAATTTAAAAAATAAAACTAAAAATAATATTAAATAATATAATAAAAGAATCGAATAATTAAATAATAGGATTCTTATTAAATTCTATAATATTATAAAAAATTCGCATTTTTATAACGTATTAAAACTAAGAATTTAAGTATATTTCGCGAAAAAATATTATTAATTAAATTCTTAACGTTTTTAAAGAATTATATATTTAATTATAAACTAATTAATATAATACTTTTAAAGAAATATAAATAATAATAAAAGTTTAATAATTCATTTAAAATAATATTTCCTTAAGAATTTTATAAGAATATTAAAAAAAGTTTAAAAATAATAATAAATACGCCTTAAAATAGATTAATTATATATTATAGATTTCTATTAATAGATTATTATAAATAATTAATTATTGAAATATTTTACGTTTAATTAATCTTTTCGGCCTATAATATTTAATCGAAACTTTTATTATATTTTATAAAAATATTCATAATAAATTTAATATAAAATTATTATATTTTTATATATATACGGAAATATAATTATAATAGAGTTTTATAATATAGATTATATTAAACGAAACTAATTAATCTATATATATATATATATAATTTTATATTCTTTTTAATTTTATATTATTTAAATATATATAAAATTAAAGCTATTCTTAAAACTTAAACTTTAAATTAAATAAATATTATTTATAATATTAAAGTTTTAAATAAATATTCATTATATTAAAGATTTCGTTAACTCTTATAATAAAATAAATATATTTATAATTAATATATTTCTCTTTTAAAGAATTTATAATTCTTTTATTTTAAGATTATAATATAAGAGTATTAAACAACAACAAATTTGGCATGTAAATTTTTTGAAAGCAAAATACCCGAAACGCACACCAATCGATAGAGAATCGCGACTTTTCCCTGCCATCTCGAA
>QYAP01000123.1:0-74624 GCA_003988905.1 Hymenotorrendiella dingleyae
ATCTGAGGTTTTTCGTCTGTGCGCACCCTAGAAATTACTAGAATTTTCTGTCTTACGGGGGGGTTCAACCACTTAAATTAAGGTGATAGAATGCTGCTTTTACTACCTGAATCACTGACTTTTATCATGGAATCTACAGTTTTTGTACCGACACCAAAGACACCTCGAAAAGAGASCTCTCGTGATGATAGACTAYGAGTCCATACTCTCTACTTTGATGCARGCTTCACACAAGACCAAATCGCCTTCCAATTAAACCTCACTCCTGGCCAGGTTCAGTACGCTCTTTCGCATCGAATTACTCCTCAGAAACACTCCGTCGGTCGTAAAGTAAAGCTTAATACACCACAACGAAAACGTCTTATCGAATGGGTTACTGCTTCGAAGGCTAATCGTCAAGTCCCTTGGCCAGAGATTCCGTCTATCCTACAGCTTGATTGTGGTGTAAAAGCTATTCGAACTGCCTTTAGAAAGGAGGGATACGGGAGACGGTCCGCACGAGAAAAGCCTCCACTTTCAGAACCGAATCAAAAGCAGAGGTTAGAATGGGCACTCGAGCACCGAAATTGGTCAGAAGAACAGTGGTTTTCTGTTCTCTGGAGTGACGAAACTTGGATTAAACCAGGAAGACATACAAGTCCGCGGGTTACAAGGAAGATAGGAGCTTCTGAAGTCCATCACCCTGATTGCCTCGCGGATCGGTTTCAAAGAAAGATTGGATGGATGTTTTGGGGGTCAATATCAGGAAAATACGGGAGACATAAGGGCKTGTTTTGGGAGAAGGAYTGGGAAACGATTAATGAGGGGTCATACTCAGGAATTATTATCCCACTCGTKCAGGAGATCCTTCAGGAATACCCTGATCTTAGGTTTCAACAAGATAACGCGAAAGGCCATGCCTCTAGCTTTACAAAGTCAGTCTTTAAGGCAATTGGGATAGAGCCTATCTTTTGGCCTGCCTACTCGCCAGACCTAAATCCAATTGAAACTATATGGAATGATATGAAGGATTATATACAAAAGCACTACCCTGAGGTTTATAGGTCATATAAGAGGCTAAGGAGCGCAGTTCAGGAAGCTTGGGAATCTATTTCTCATGAGAGAATAAAGGAATTAATTCGGGAGATGCCAGAAAGGTGTCAAGCTGTGATAGATGCCCGAGGCATGCAGACAAAATACTAGTAATTTGTTAGAGCAGCACTGCTTACAAGGGGTTATGTGCACAGACAAGAATATCGTGGAAACCTTAGATTTTTACACCCTGTACGTAGTATGTTCGTATGAAATTTTTCCGAAAAGTGCCGATCTAAATGTCAAGGTTTTTATAAGGTTTTTACGCTTTGATTTTGCACTTCTTATTCGCGGTATCGCATGGCTCACTGGGTTCTATTGCGTAACCATCTGCGCTGCGAGGGTCGCTGTGGTCTGCCGACCGACTGGCTTTTTTGGATGTGTAGTTGAGTTCTATGATACCCCTGTCTTTCCCACCCTTCGTACCTATCGGCATTTATACGTTTTTGAGATTTCAGATACCCTAGATCATATCCCAGTGGAAATGAGATATGGTGCAGAGGAAGTCTAAAACGTGGAGTCAAAGTGTGGCTGATTCTACTTTAAAGTTGTTTACATTCCTCGTTCCTGTTCGTCTAATTGGGCCAATGTAGAATTTGGTTAAGATTACGGGACCGATATTGTAACCGAAAGTACCGCCATACTTTTGAGTTGAAAGTATGAGTATCACGATACTTATTAAGCTTATCTCCTACTTCATCTGTCAAATATGACCTGTGTTCGCGTTCTCTGCTCTTCTTACCTCCTCGAGTATCCTCGAGTATCGTTTTTCAAGATGCTGTTATTTAATCCTCATCTAGTCTATCTTTTACTCGCCTTGCTCTTTTGCGGGAGTGTCGACGCTTACTATTTAAAGGCTCACGATGAGAGTTTTGTTCCCGACGCCATCCTGAGGGTTAGCGAGGCCAATATTTCGCAGAGTTGTCTTCCTCCGAAACTCACCGCGTTGGTCAACGGAACGTCTCCAGGCCCCCTTCTGAGACTTCGAGAGGGGACGACTTATTGGATTAGGGTTTATAATGACATGCAGGATCAGAATTTGACCATGGTGCGCTCATCATAAAATCCGATTTCATGTTGCTGAGTGGGCTTGCTGATGGATTTGGTAGCACTGGCACGGTCTTTCTATGGCTGTGTCTCCTTTCGCCGATGGAACTCCCCAAGCAAGCCAATGGCCCATTCCACCACACTTCTTCTTCGACTACGAGATTTTACCACCGGTAGGAATGGCAGGGACTTATTTTTACCATAGTCATGTGGGGTTTCAAGCCGTTTCCGCGGCAGGCCCCCTCATCATAGATGACCTTAACGAACCCCCTTACGAATATGACGAGGAGAAAATTATATTCCTTTCAGACACCTTTTTGAAAACCGACAAGCAAGTCGAGGAGGGGTTGGTGGCTTATCCCTTTGTGTGGAGTGGCGAGACTGCGATGATACTGGTCAATGGTAGGGGAGGGGGTCTTGCGAATGGGACGGTTTGTAATTCAACGCTTTCTACGATTGATGTTGAGGCCGATAAAACTTACCGAATAAGGTTCATTGGGGGAACTGCCTTGACGACTGCTACTATTATGTTTGAGGGACATGAAGATCTCGTTGTCATTGAAGCTGACGGGTAAGTCCTGTCAACACCAATCCTTCCTCGCTGGGATATAGATTTTAATGATCACAGAGCGTATACCCAACCCCTCTCAACACCATACCTCCAAGTCGGCAGCGGCCAACGCTACTCCGTCATGTTAACCACCAAATCATGTCCGGACAAAGACCAATACCTAATGCAACTGGAATCACGCGACCGTCCAACCGTCACAGTAGGCTACGCAGTCCTAAACTACGGCCCTCCAAATCCACGTCCCCGACCTATGAACCCCTCAAAATCCATCCTCACCCTCCCTCCCACCGACCCCACATTTCTAGACTACAACCTCGCCCCCCTATTCCCCCACGACGATTTCCCCACCGCAGAAGAAGTAACACGCACGGTAATCATGACGAATCACATCAACCAGCGTCCCAACGAAACCTTCACCTGGTCCACAAACCAATACGAATGGACCGAGGAATTCCCCAAGGAACCCTACCTCGTCTCCCTCTACACCAACAACATCGAATTCCCCAGCATGGCCCGCGCCCTCGAGAACTCAGGCATCGATCCTCAAACCCGTGCATTCCCCGCTCAAATCGGCGAGGTCCTAGAAATCATCATCCAGAACACAGGCGGTGATAAAAACGGCGTCGATCCTCATCCCTGGCACGCCCACGGCGCTCATTACTACAACATGGGCGCCGGAAACGGTTCCTACAACGCTACCGCCAACAACCTCAAATGGAAAGAGATTGGTCATCAGCCACATACGAGGGATACAACCATGCTACCGAGATTTCAGTTGATGGCGCCGAATGGGACGGCGGCGGGCTGGCGCGCGTGGCGTATTAGGGTACAGGAGTCGGGCGTGTGGATGGTGCATTGTCATGTTTTGCAGCATATGCTTATGGGTATGCAGACGGTTTGGGTTATGGGGGATAAGGAGGATGTGCTTGGGAAGGTGGGGTTTCCTGAGGTGGAGGGGTATTTGACGTTTGGGGGGAGTGTGGTGGGGACGGAGGAGAGGATGCCAGAGGTGAGTGTTTCTTTTTCTTTTGAGTTGAGTGGGTTGGAGGGGGGAGGAGGATTTGGATGGGAGTTGTGGAGCGGTGTGGAGTGAAATTTGAGAGTAGTTGGCTAATGAGTTTGATGTAGGTTGTGCATTTTCTGGATAATGAAGGAGATGACGCCTGGACTGAAGAGCAGAGATAGGAAGGATGTGACTTCGTGCCAGGTCTTGGTGTGAATATGAAAATCAGATGGTGCAAAGTAATATTTTGGATGGCTGGGTAATTTAATTGCTCTAGGAGGATAGGATGGATATTATACTATCTATCCATTCCAGGAAGTTTTCCTGATGTAAATGTACAGCCACCTTTTACAATCAATCAACATCCCCCCCCCCTCCACCCTCAGACTACTAGTATAGTGACAATTGAAAGTACCGATTTCATATTACCACTTTCACTAATCCGACTTCTAAAGTGATATTAGGTATTCTAACCGAGAAATTACGACCCACAAAAATAGACGACATACCTACCGTCTCGCCTTCTTATATATAACCGCATCTTCAAAATCACGTTGCATTCACTTCGATACAGAAACGTCTTCATGCCTGCGTGAATTCGCTACCTAACTCCTCACTCCACAGCCCGGTTTAAAATCTTATCTTCACACTACCTTTTCTGTTTATCTGAGTTGATTAGGAGCAATCGGGAGGAGGGCTTGGGGGTGGGAGGGAAGGATTTCAGAGAGGATTGCGAGGAGATAGGAGTGGGAAAGAAATTTTTGAGGGGTTGCGTAATTGATGTGGTGAATCTTGGTGGTAAAAGGGGTGATGTTATAGGTATGTTAGTTGTGTTTTAGTGGATGTGCGGTTGGCTGAGAGATTTGTTTTTAGGGGTTGAGGAGAAGTTATGTAAGTTGGTTTCTGGAAATAGGTTATAGAGTAGAGCTTATTTGCTGATAAGGGAATTGTGGGGATTCATATTGAAGGGTTTTGGTATATTCACCTAGTCACTTGAATGGGTTTGTGATTTTACTCTCTCGAACTTCAGGACTGGAGAAATCTGCTTACGCCATGGGACCAGGAATCATAAGAATATTCTGGAGGTATTCTTAAGATCAATAATTCTTATACCCAGGTTTCACTGTATCACTTCCCGTGTAATGAAATATATAGTATTCGTTTGATGATAAAATACCGCTATATACTTGTATTTGACTTCTCACCTATCCACAAGTTTCTCTTCCCGAACATCATAGGAAACACTCGTTTCGAAAGCGCTCATTTTCCACCACAAGATAGCCCACATCAACCACTCAATCACTTTCTGCATAATCCAACTTCGATCTTTGACGCTTTCCCATCGCAGCACCGCTTCCTTGTACGCAGCATCAATCCGTGGCCGTCGTGTATTCTCATATACTTGAAAAGCATCTTCAATTGATCTCTCGCCATCAGATGCGAAGACTCGAGCAAGAAGAATGGCATCTTCGATTGCGAGACCAGTGCTTTCTCCTTGCGGGGGCATCTTCATATCTGTTAGCTGATTCCGGTGAAGGTGAAGTGAGATATAGAGTTGGAGTGAAACGTACCGCATGAGCAGCGTCACCTAATAACAAGACCCTTCCTCGCTTCCATCGTCCCCTGGGTCCAAGTGTATAAACGGGATAAAAGACAAACTCCCCGGCCACCAGCTCCACCAACCCATCAATACAAGGAATACCCGAATTCAAATACCTCCTCCGCACCTCCCTCACAATCCGCTGCCTCTCTGCGCCCCGGATTTTCCACCCTTGTCTATCAGGTCTCTCGTCCATCTGCATCACGGCGCCGAAATAAAGCTTTTTCCTTGAGGGGTCAACATATGAGAGGAGGAGAGAGCCATAACGACCGGTGTTCATCGAAGTCTGTTTGAAATGGAGACGTATTTCACGACTGAGAGGTAGGATGGAATAAGCGGCTGCGATGTTAGTATAAATAACCTCTTTCTCAGGATCCACATATTCCCTCCTCACGGCAGAATGCACACCATCACACCCCAGCAGAAAATCCGCCTCAACCTCCTGTCTCGTCGCCGCAATCCCTTCACGAACCGCATGCGTCCCCACAAAAATCGCCGTAACCCCCTTTTCCCCTCTCTCCTTAACACCCACACACTTCCCCCCACAAAGCACCTTAATCCCCTTCTTCTGCACCGCAAACAACATTGCATCCAACAATTCCTCCCGTAATATCCTCTTCGCGGGCCCGGATTTCCGGAATGGCATAACCCCCAAGAGGACACCGGTGTGCAGGGAGAAAATATCAATGGCATCGACGGGACAGCCTACTCCGCTTAGATCTACATCTAGGAATTCTAGGAGGCGGAGGGCGTTAGGGGTGAGGTTTACAGCGCCGCCGATGTTGGAGGGGTCGAGCCGGAGCTCGTGGATTGTGACTGAGAAGCCGATTTGTGAGAGGGAGAGGGCGGAAGCGAGACCGGCAATTCCGCCGCCGATGATTAGACACGATTTTGACATTCTGATAATTGTATGGTAATGAAGAAATGCGGTTGTTGGAAGGGGTGGGATGAGTTTCGGTGTTGGGAGGGGAGGGGGTTATGGTTTTTGAGCGAGCTGAAGGAATGATGATTTAGGCAACGAGATTAATCCGGTAGCACGATTTTGACACGCGGCGTAATGACGTTTCTAAATGCAAGTCTGGAAGTCTTAGGAGCGAATTCGATGTTATTTTGAGGTGAGAATTGGACAAAGTGACCGTTTCTCGGATGTCTATTTTTGTGGATCTCGCTGGCCCCCCTTTTGGGGGCTGGATTTGTTTTGCGGAGAGCCGCGTCTCATTTTCGTCGCTTACCGCACCTAACAAAAAATGGAGAGCTAGGAATAAAGGAATAAAAGTCAAGTGCGCAAATTGAGTGCGTAACCTTTCTTGGAATTTGTGTCTAATGCATACTCGAGTATGGCGAGTAAGTACTCCCCTTCTGGCCATGCCTCTCTTTTCGTCAATCGTGAATTCCGTCCAAGACTCAAATTGTCCTGATCAAACACAATCATCGTGAATGAACGCTTCACGAAAGAGAAAAGACACGAAAACAACGAGAAATCGAGTTTCGGCAGTAGGACTAGGACGGAGTTGTAAAAAAAAGACGAATATCCGAGGTAGATGTGTTCCCAAAACCAGAAATTAAGTTCGAAATGATACAGGTGATAAAAACGGCCGTTTGTGGTCTCGAAAATTCCAACATTGGTGTATGATGTCCTGTTGTCCCTCCCCCTTTCCCCCCAACGCCCCCTGCCGAAAAAAAGAGTTCCCAATTCAAATCCCTCCTAATCCAATGACAGCCAAAACCAATCCCAAACCCACGCCAATCGTAACCATATTCTTCGTCGCCGCAGCCGTCGCAGACGGGGTTGCAGTCGGCGCCGGCGCAGCAGATTGATAGCTCACAAAACACTGATAATCAACGCCCGAAGCATTCGAGCTCATACACGTCTGAAAATCACCCGCTGCCGTCGCATCCGTAACATTGCAATACGCAAACCCGCAAGGTCCACCCGTAACGCCATATCCCGAACTCGTAAAGTCCAAGATACTATTGCCCGCCCCGCAGCAAGATTGGAAGATGGATGTGCCAGAAGAGTTGGCGGAGAGAACGTTGATGCCCGCGCTCGATGTTGTGAAATTGGTTGATATAACGCAGGCTCGGCCGGCGACATTGTTGAGCCATTCTGGTCGCGCGATTGTGAGATCACTTGCGTTGTTGCAAGTGGCAATGTTTGGAACGAATCCCCAGGACCCAGGCGTACATGCGTATCCAGGTGTCTCCGACGGGCCCGATACCACTGAAGCGCAGGAAGGAGCCGCCATATCAAATGTGGTGAAGTTGCGTTGACTTGCAATATAATTTTGCGGAAGAGAAGAAAGATTGAAGAGAATGAAAGATGCGTTGTTGCTAACCGCTGCGATGCAGAGTATGTAATGCTGCTGACAGCCGCGGGGAATTGAGAAACGAATATCCAATCATTTCCATCTGGGCCTTCGGAGAGACAGCCTTGATGGATATAATCCAATGAGATGGCCAGCAGAACTTTCTGCTTTGCGATAAAAATACCAACACTTCCCCGCCATTCGAGAGTCGATTGTCAGCGGCGCGAGCCGGATCCTTCCAGGCTATAAAAAGGCACAGCCACTTGTATCGCTAGACGACGATATGCACTGCAGAGCCAGAGAACTTTCAACGGGCAATAGGAAGCGTGGAGGGATATTGATGGGAAAGTGAAAAAGAAGATGGTGATGAACGCGCGATGTTTTGTTTGGTATAGGTTTTCGTCGAAAAGAACAGCCGGTCGGATCCGAGAGCCGATTCTCGGTACGTCTTCCCGATCCGATCCGACCTCCGAAATCGTCGCTTATTCTGCTCCGCCAGGCCAGTCAACAGTGGGGGTCAGTGCTCTGGAAACACCCAGAAGGCCACTCTCATCTCCTTTATCACAACAACGACCATAAATCGAATTCTAAATTGTCAGAAACAAGGAGTACGATCATTTCTATAGGTTGACATACTCGGATTTATCAATTTATGTTTTGCTATTATTTTGGAAAAGGATTTCTAATCGTAGGTGTTTCCAGAGCAGTGCTCTGAGAGCACTGTCGACCCCCACTGGTAAGTCAGCCTCAGATTCAGCCTCCGAGAAACCTCAACAACTAATTAGGTAACAGTGAAGTTTGCAGCAGAAAGTGCATTCTTTCCAACGCCTACATAAGCGCTGGTGGAGCGTGATAGACGATACGGCGTCTCTTTTAAATTTCTTGAACAGAAACAAGTCGCCCAGACAATTCTAAACGAGCCGTTATTTTCACATCGCTAGGCGATTTGATTCACCTTCACCATGTACGATTCCGGTGCCAATTCCATGGACGATAAATGGCCAACACAGCTCAGCCATGCTGCGGAGTATGCTGGCCGATCAAGGAGGATACCAACGAGAAGCGAGACTCCGGAAACTACTATCGTTTGCACATCTCCATCGACGACAAATCTAGAACCCCGGAACGCCGCATCGATTGATGCAATAGAAAAAGGATTGGCTACTATACGACAAATCGTACGATCTTATCGCTGTTGGAAAGACGCTGATTCTGATATACGGGATATCTATTTCGTGGCGCTTGAATTTGTTGTTGATTTTGAGATTAGTCTGAGCTTACATTTAAGCTCCGGCCTACCTCGGCATTTCGGTGTTGTTAGGTCTTTTGCTTCCGAACTCTCTTGGTTACATAGACTCAAGTCAGAAATGGGGCAAATATCGCGGCGTGTGTTAATGGTAGACTCAAAACTATCGTTCAATCATTCATTCGAGTCGAATACTCTAATTGAGAGTACCACAAAAGTTAGGACAGAACTCGGATGCCGCTCCTTTCGTGAGCACAGGCACATAAAAATACTAGATTCTCTTGAGAAACTTGGTTCGAATATTGATTTGGTTTGCGATGCGATACACTTGTGGGTATTTTTGCTTCTATCGTGGCCAAAGAACGCCTCTCGCTAATGCGTTAGCCCAGAGATTTAGATATGTCGAATTCAATCGCCCAGCCACAACAATCACCCAAGAGCAAACAACATTACTTGAAGATTTTATCTCCTGTTCAGCAAGAACGTCAGCCATCGAAGCTTTGTGACCAATGTGCGCAGATCTTTCGACTTCGGGGATCGTGGTTTATTAACCACGCCAAGTATGAGTTTCAGCCGAGGGTGAAGTACAACACCAGCATGAAGAGAATTTACGATAGCATGAAGAGCGGATGCCCGTTCTGTAAGATGCAGTATTTGAAGCTCTTACATTTCTACCATAATGGAGGCGAGATATGGACCATCTCGTCCCTGGAGGTCACTTGGTGGCGGTGTTGGATTGGCACAGACTCAGGACACGACGAGGACAACGATCTAGCTTTCAGCAAAGACTTCGGTCTCAGATACTTTTCCTTTAACAATGGGGCGCATGAGGCACAATACTTTATTACAAAGGCAATTACACGAAATGAACCAGGTCCGTTGAACTATTGATTTTAGCAAATACATCTGCTGAGGAAGCTAAATTTATATAGATCGAACTTTGGAACCGTCTACAAACTCGGAAGGGAGCCTGAGTGTTGCAAAACTTTGGATCATGAATTGCTTGACAAACCATAGCATATGTCAGCATCTCGCAACAAGCCACATCTCCCGACCCACTCGCCTCATCTTTCTTGGGCTGAGCGACACAGCCTTACCCAAAATTGTGGAACGAAATCAAGTTCCTGCAGATGCAAAATACATGACACTTTCATATCGATGGGGTGACAACCGTCCCCTCCAACTCACAACTATCAATTACCCGATGCTTACTCAGGAAATCAATATGGCGCTTCTTCCAAAGACATTCTTTGAGGCCATACAAGTAACTCGACAACTTGAAGTCTCTTATCTATGGATTGACTCCTTATGTATAATACAAGATTCCCCGAGCGACTGGCAGCGAGAAGCATCACTCATGTCTGACGTGTATTCTGGTTCTTGGTGCAATCTTGCCGCGACATGCGCCGAAGACAGTGACGGCGGTCTGTTCCGCGAAAGAGATCCGGACGAAATTAGAGGCTGTGTTATCGAAGATGAAAGTAGTAGAAGTTCTTTCCAAGTTCAGGGCGACTCTTATGGAAATTTACTTTGGAGAAACGCAATTTCAATGTCCGCGCTAATGCAGCGTGGTTGGGTCTTGCAGGAAACCACTCTGGCCCCGAGAACGCTTCACTTTGGTCAAGACCGGCTTTTCTGGCAGTGCTCAACACAAAAGTGCTCGGAAGACTCGCCGTTAGACCTAAGTAACCATAAAAAAATACGCTATTATAGCAATCTCCCCCCTCCAACTGAAAAAGATGAGGGGCGATATTTTCATGGCCCACCCGGCTGGGCTAAAGTAGTTCACGAATATTCTGAACGTGAATTAACCTTTCCCGCAAAGGACAAGTTAGTTGCTATTTCTGGAATTGCTAGACGATACGGGGCTGGCAGTGATTATGTTGCAGGTCTGTGGAAAAACGATCTGCTTCCACAACTCGTTTGGCGATCTTTCTGGCAGGGTACGAGACCAGAAAAATACCAAGCCACTTCGTGGTCTTGGGCTTCCATCAATCGTGAGATTAAATATAGCTGGCGCTATGATAAACTTACAAGATGTGAGTTAGTAGCGAAGCTCGTTGACGTGAGTGTTATACCTGCCTCCCAGGACCTATTTGGTAGGGTTTGGGAAGGAAAACTACGAATTCAAGGCTCTTTGGCTATGCTACAGTACCGTGAATACGATAAACACGTACCACACAGCCATTACTGGGGTAACGGTGATCGTGGCTGACCGGGACTACACAGCAACTCAACTTTTGCTATTCGCCGGGGCAACAATTGGGATGATTACATTCCCGTCGATGTGGACTTTCCAGAGGAACTCGCTTACGGAGATGTCTTCTACTGCATGCCTGTATATTACGAGGATCACGAGCTCGATCAAAAGCCTACAATGGTTCATGGATTACTATTAAAACGCACCAACAATACAGGAGAATACCAGCGTCGAGGGACTATTTGTTTGGGTGAAACCGACTCTAGCAGTACTAGGGGAACATATTGCATAGATGAGTTCGCCCGCTGTTGCCGAGATAGCTCGATCGCCATATCTAGCGATTGCTATGAGCGGAGGGGTGGTTTTGAGCATAATATACCTATGTATACAATTACACTGGTATAAAAATCACAAATGCAATTGAAACCCCATCGAGTCGAGCCGAGGAACACTTTTGGTTTGCGAGCCCTAGATGGATGTGAGGATATTTCACTAGTTAATAACCAAAGTTTCTCAAAAGCAAAAGTTCGCTAAGAGCTCTTTACCCCTTTCAACAGTCTAGCCAGCCTACAGAAATCAACATTTCGCTTCTTGGCCCTCTGACAAGGTTCTAGAGCCAATTCCAGACTCAAATGATATTTGGTCCTCCTAGACATTGAGATTGGCGGGAAAGGTGAATCAAGCATTACCAGGGGGGTTCTGATGCGCTTGGCGAGCCGTACGAAAATCAAGGTCTTACGCATATCTTCTGGAACAAGAACTCTGAAAGTAATAGTCGATCAAGATGGTACTGGACATCTCATCTCTTGTTACTATCCTGTTGGTCTGGAGCACTCGCCACCGTTAGGCTGATATGAAAAATAGCTGTTTTTCTCTCAGCTCCTCGGGTGGCCTCTTCAAACGACGTGCTATAGACCTGTAAAATAGAGCCTGGGATGACACGGGTGACGGGTTTTCATTCCACTCTCAATTTCTCAAAAATGAACGATCCCGAGGAACCATACTACATAACGACAAATTGTTTGCTCTAGGCTTTGTGCATCCCTCTTGTCAATCCCATACATATATCAAGGCTTTCAACTGTGCTCCTGAAATTCGGTTCCTTCGTCAGAACGCAATTACAGTACCCTACTTTAAAACATGTGGGCTCTCCGTTCGTGGAAGTGTTCTCCGGGGACAGTCACGGGATCTCGCTTCGCAAAAAGGGGGAGGTTTGCCGAAAAGCTTTCAACGTTTGTGATATCCTTTAAGCAACAACGCAAAACAACAGATCATAAACATAAAATCTAAGTATTATCTGAACAAAAGCCAACATGCAACTATTCCAAATTCCAAAAATGACTCCCGCGTCTTTTCTTTTTGCCCACAATTTTAATGCTTGGAGCTTCAGCAGATACCTACGCACATAATAGGTATGAATTCCAAGTCAAACGTCCCCATTGATCTTGAACATGGCTGATTCGTTTTCGTAGCTGTTATCGAGCATTCAATTGTGAGGGTGTTACAGCATCCGGGGCATTGTTTTGTTCCAAATTTACAACTTGCGACCACAATGCAATGGATTTCCCAAGTTATGCTTCAGCATATTGTAGCAAAGCCAGTCAGATATCTTCAATTTGCGCTGTGCATATTTTGTGAAGAGCGAAATAACGAATTCTGCCCAAAATCAACGATGTCTTCCAGTTCAACTCTAGGCTGTTTTTCCTCTTGTATTCGACCAGTCACATCTGCGAGTGGCGCAGGGTCCGAGTTCCACGCCGGATTGGGCTGGCAAGAGTGTTGGACGCCATTTGTCCCGAAAAAATCGTTCGTTCCTGCTGGCGTATGTTCCAGCGACGAATTTCAATTTAGAAGCATCCGAACAAGGGGCTGAGATGCAAGGTACGAAGCACCCAACGGGAAAGCTGAATGTTTGCATGGACTGTAACCACCGGTAGTCACAGCCGAACCGAACCCCTTTCCCCCTTAAGCCGAGGTAGTCCCACTTTACAACCCATCAATAAACTAACCAACCGAATAACCAACCAACCACAAAACCACACACTCATTGAGTACACCCTTGAAACCAACATTGGCCCTGCAAATTTTATCCAGGAAGGGAAGGAGATGAAAATTCCTCATTTGCTTTTAGCTGGGCGTTGCAGTCCAAATCCAGAGGTGATGAAATGTACGTAAAGCCTGGTACTTTTGAGAACGCAGTACCTATCCGAACGCGCGATTGCCCCAAGCCAACTTTCAGACGCGTTGACATGCAGCAAGCCCCAACTTCCTCACATTCTGGGAACTTACACGCCTTGACTCGAGAGGATAAGTTATTCTAGGTCGGAGAATCATCACTCACCCTCAAACCACCACAACCTCCGCGATGTCTGCACCGTCCCGAAGAACACCCCAAATGGTCACCAATCTCAACACTGCCGATCATATTGAGAGATATCTCCAGGAGGACGGTCATAGAATATGGGGCTTCGTTATCTACCGCTGCACTTACGACAGCGACGACGAATGGAACGAGTTTATGGAGCGCTTGCGGTACCGCATCAGGAAAAATCTGGAGTTCTACAACGGACTGGATCTAGTTGACAGCCTCGGCCTTACGGTCATTGAAGACCGCGAGAAGCTTGATGACGTTGAAGCATCCGTGGTTCGCGAGCATTTCAGAGCCTGGGCAGAAACCGCGTCGGAGCATGAGCAAGGCCGCTCAAAAACAGTATGGGGGTCGCAGCGCTACTTGTACTGCATACAGGTAGACGCGGAAGTGTTGGAGTCTGTGGTACACTGGGCAGAAGCGCCACCAGCAATTGATGCCTGCAGCGAGGGCTTTGTCAAGATTGTATCGAGATACTGGGAGCCGTACGGAGCGAGAGACCGAGATCCACCACAGGAAGCCATCGAAGGATGCACGGAGAATGATGTCGGTTGGATGATGGCCGACTATATGCACGTGGTCGAGTTCTACCATCTTCTGCGTACATGCGACAATTGGTACACTGAGTACGTACGACCTCCTAAGGTGGCGCGTGCTTGAGGAGTCGAGGACGTGTCTCAATGAGATTCGACTTTATGGATCGCTTTTTGTGCATGGGACAGGCTGAGGACATACGATATTAAGGTTACACGAATATGATTGTCGAACAACCCTTCGCAAACAAAGAGACCATCCAAGCTAAAGGGTTGTTCGAAGTCAACGACATATTTTGTAGATGTTGGAGTTTCGAATATTTCATGGTCCTGTAATGATGGATCGTCCGCGAGGAATCCCTCTGCTGAGAAGTTTTCGAATAAGTTGTTGTTCTTGTGTCTTGTGAGCCTTTTGAGGAGTGTTGAGTTTCTATGAGATAGTCCATCAGGTTGCTTCAGAAGAAACCTCAGGCGATCAGAACGAATCTCGGATGGTTCGCTTCAAACTACTGTATTCAATTGAGAATCAGTCGGCACTTGCAAGTGATTATCTAATAACCGATCCACATCTCCCCTCCAACAACGACATGAATTCCTTAACCACCTGCGATACCACTCAACAACTCGACCAAATAACAATTGGAGTTCCAAACGGGATCGCCAACATCCGAGAACCCCTCATAATATAACTCAACAAACTCGCACGTATTCGAGCGCTGGATCTATACGATAACCAATTCTCGGATTCCTCTCCTATAGCTCCGTTTGACTTCGAGCACGGCATCTTCCGCAGATTCCAGCTGAAAGGTTGGAGGGGGCTGCAGATTTGACGCCACTCATTCAGACAACACTGACCCCTCCTTGAGCATGAACGACATGCCACCTCCCATTCATACAGCTCAGCTCCTGAAATGTACACGAACTCCCAGCCATCAGACCATTAGGCCCAGCCAACACCAGGTTATATGGCAGCACCAGTGTTTTCTGGCCAGCCAGTCTAGTACACTGGATTTCCTGGAATTCAAAACCAACATCCCTTATGGTAGTACGGGCGCATTTATAACTGCAAAAAAAATTGTAAATAATATAATTTTAAAAATTGTAAATATTATAATTTTCTAATATGAGAATCAATAATAAATGTATACAGTTTTCCGCTGTAGATGGGAAAGTTTTAATTGCGAATTTACAATTTTTAACTACAATTTTCTATTACAATTTTCTACTCTTCCTCCTCTACCTCCACTTCTACCTCCTTTACTTCTATCGCTCTCACTCTTATCGCTTTCCTTTCCTGCTTATCCTATATGTTTTCTTATTTCTTGTATTCGTTGTGTATTCGTTGTTCGTGTATTCCTAGTGGCTCGTGGTTCGTATGTTTTTATTATTTTATTTGTGGTCGTAGCCGTAGCCGTAGCCGTTAGTTATGCCCTTTTCCCTGTACGGAATAGAGAGAATGTGTGTATACGTACCTATGCCCTGTATATGCATAAAAGAAGAGGAAAAGGGAGAGAAAGAGAGAGAGTACGTCCTACCTGGTGTACTTATCTGTTGCATATATAGAGAGAGAGAAGACGACTTATCTGGTGCACCTATCTGTTGCATGGAGAGTTCCTACTTATGATGTTGAGGAATGAGGAGAAGAAGAAGAGAAGAAAAGAAAAAAACTTCTAAGGTAAAAGTGTGAGATGCGATGTGGCTTGTTTGTATAGACTATATTTCTTGTAAAAGTATCTCGCCTAATAAATTAAGTAGGGAGTGATCTGTGCGAGAAATGAGAAAAGTGAAGCATGTTCTATTTGCATATTATTCGTCTACTCCTTCTATGCTCGCTGTATGTTTAAATCAATTATAATTGTTTATATCAATTATTATTACGTAGAAATAATAATTCATATAGGATTTACAATTAGTATTGCGCCTTTGCTACCGTAGGGATCGCCCTGCTACCCCTACAGCACGACCGAATACTCTGCACCGGCTCATGGAACCAATCTGGCACGAAGAGAGTATACCAACAATCCATTGCCCCCGCCGGATTTCCTTCCATGGATATCAAGTCCAATTACAATTCTACCTTCGCACTAAAGAATATAGATTTCCAATAGGGTCGATATGATGCAAGGGAGGTCGATATTACAGTACGACAATTTTATGTGCACGGATAAAAAGCTGTGTTTTCATTTGTCGGATGCATCAGTATACAGTAGGTACAAGAGCTCGGCAGAAGTCGGAGGGAGGATGGTCGGCGTTCATATGCATGGATTGAAAGGGGGTCATGGAGAGGATTCGGTTAGAATGGGTAAGGATTCTTGTAAAATAAACTTTGAACTTACGAAGATTGATGCTTCATGCAGTCCCACCCCCCTCTGGTTGGTGAATTTAATCTCCACGCCTTATTCTCCGAAGCTATATCGTAACCCCGGAGAACATTTTTGGTCCCTGAAAGAAAACCTTGAGACGAAACTTGTATGTGAGGCATGATAATTGGGGTGTACTTCGACTCTGAGGGCGCAGAAAAGTATAGCGAGGAGAATTTGTCATGGCAGGTTCGAATTGGAAATTGGAAATCGAATACATAGGAGGATATGACAAACCACTTCACAAGACGATTCCACTCGCTACATTTCCCGCATGATACACACCAAAATCCACAATAAACAGAAATCAAATTTTACTAAAAGCCATAGCTATGAAAAAAGTATGCCCATGATTGTACCGGTACCCCTTTACCCCCATAACCCCCACGCATGTATGTATCTACAAAAAGAAACTATATTACCAACCCCATCTACTGCCCATTAACAAGCTAATACTCATCATCTGAATCTTCATCATCCTCAGGGAGGAGGGCTCTATACCTCCTGCTCGCCAAATCCTCTTCTAAGCCACCGTCGCTCTCTGGGTCAATATAGCCGTCGCCACCAACAAGACTCAAGGCTACAGGCAAGAACACCAGAGCGTGGGTGGCGGCAAAAATGACAAGCGCCAGCCAGATTCGGAAGTAGTAGATTTCAAAGATCTTGCTTCGCGTGAAAGCGAGGACGAAGACACCGAGGAGTTTCGTGATGGTGATACCGGAGAAGACGGAGCCGCCAACGTTAACAAGTGCAGTCCATGCTCTTGCGTCGCGACCACGAAACTTGTTCTTTGCCCGCTCCATGACGGCACGGGATGGGAACATGAAGGCGCGGGCGATGTGGGCACAGAATTCGACTCCGATGCCAACGCAGATGATGAGGTTGACGAGACTGACGGCGTTGAGGGACACGTTGAATACTGCCATGAAGCCAATGATATCGACGACAATCATGATGACTGTGACAGTAACAACGGCACCAGTTAGGACAGACCCAAGGAGAATAGAGGAGATGGCGAAGATTATGGCGAGCGCTGATCCCAATAGTGTTGCAGTTAAGCGAACAATGGTCGCATATTGGTCGAAAAATATATAAAACACACTGTAAGGGAATATTTGGATTCCAGTGCTTTTTGTTAAATCATCCGAGATTCTTCTCGCAGAAGCATAGGCTGCAATAAAGTCCTCTTGGCTGCGAAGAGGTGTATGACTTGAACGGAAATGACTAGCGGGAATGGTCTTCTTCTCTGCGTCGATGACGAGAGCGGAGGCATAAGAAGCCTTGCCGCCCAAGGGACAATCTTGATCTGTGGGAGAAGCCACCCATTTTTCAAGATAGTGGATGAATTCATCGCCTTCCGGCATCCCAGAAAGAGTAATGTTCCATTCAGGGTCACGATTCTCGAAGCAAACATTGCCGTTCTCAACACAACACTCGTCCAACTCGGGATCTAACCAGCGGAAATAGTCGTCCACCCAGCTGGCAGCAGTTGAGGCCACATATGACACATTCGGTCGCTTGCGTTCTTGCTCAAGTATATTTGTGACGGATTCCTGCTCGCAAGTAGTGAATCGAGCACAAAGTTGCTGCTGGTGGATCCTTTGCGTGGCGTTTACCTCGCGAGTGACGAAATATACTGGTGGACCAGAGTCAAAGTAGTCGTAAAGGTCGTTGAAATATGGTATCAAGTATGATCCGTCTGGAATGGCGACTCTCTGATCTAAGCCAAGAGCAACTTCAGGTATCAATGATACACCGGCCGTAAATATACCAAGGAAGAACACCACAACAGCCACCTTGACCTTTTTACCCAAGAGAGCTGGCGCATAAGTCTTACGGATGAACTGTTGAACAGCGCCTTCGTCTTGCCCTTCATAGGATCTTGAATATCCATTTCCGCTCGCAGGTCCTAGTTGCACACCTGCACTCTTGATTCGGATACAAGGGAAACAATCAGCTCGGAAATCTTCTGCCCTTCGCTGATTGAGAGTCAAGACCGAGATGAACATTGTAACTTGCAACAAAGCGTTGATAAAAACTGCACCGGCGGCATATATCGCGAAGTTTCGAACCGCAGGCATGCCCACAAAAGCCCCCAATGCGAAAGCAACGGTTTCCGTTATTGCCGATAGAAGAATGGATGGTCCCATACGGCCCAGAGCCTTTGCAATGCGATATTCCACAGCGTCATCTGGGTGGCTTATGTTCACACGCTCAAACTCGTGTACAATCAAGAAAATGTTATCAACGCCCACTGCAAGGACAATGAACGGGATAACCTCAGCGATGATCAACGTAACTTTGACACCGGCAAAAGAAAAGAGCCCGATGGATGCGGAGATGGACATGAGCACAATCAAAATGCCCACGACTCCCAGGGAGAATTTCGACTCTACTAGGAATGTAGCAGGATTGCGTACAACAGACCCGACTGACAAAGTCGTAGAGCCAAGAGCCAGAGATGCATAGAAGAACATGATAATGTAACTTATGACAACAATTTTCGCGTCCGTGTTGGTGGATTTGTTCAGCTCTTCTTCCAAACTTATCTCTGTGTTGAATGAAAGTCTCAGGCCACGATTGCTTGCTTCCGTCTGTATTTCAAGCAAGGTCAATTTCAAGCTTTGCTCCCAGTCCATGGCATTCTTAACAGTCGATGAATCTTCCGCACCATTGTTAAGCACCCAAGTGGTAATAATAGCAGGGGTATCGACTGGGTCGTTGGAATTCTCATTGGCACCTAGTACCAGATGAGGGTCGATAGGTTGACCAAATTTGGGCAGGCAGTTGACGTTCGTTTCAACGCACTTTCGAAGATCATCTTTCCAAGTCGCTGGCTTGACTCTCTGAACGTCGTTGCCGAAATAGGCTGAAACGGACTGAACAACACAGGCGTCACCTGTGGGTTTGAGACAGACATCTTCCAGTGTCGACTTCGTCTCGTTTCCAGTCAAAGTATTGACAAGATCCTCGACTTCCATCCACCACTTTAAGGTTTCATAACTCAAGACTGGGCCCGCGGCCCCGGAGTGTGTGTCGTTTATAAGGAAGACTTGTTGGGTACGATAGAATGGTCCGAAATTTTCGTCAAAGAATGCTTTTTCCTGAGCCGCAGCTGATGTTGGGCTAACCCACAGTCGAGCAGGATTTTTCTCGATTTGAAAATGCGTCCATCCAATGCTAAGAATGCCCACCAAAAGAACGCTGACGGATATCGTTATGGAGGGAAATTTAGCAGCGGTGTAACCAAGTCTGCTGAAAGCACCATCACAGACGGTATTAATCCAGTAGTTCCTCTGAGGTCGATCATACATGGCATTATTATGAATCATGTCACCCTCATCCTCGTCGTCACTCGGAGAAGGATCTTGGAGCAAGCGCATGCGCTCGCTCTTCTTGCGCCTGCGCTGGGCAACGACAACATGGCCCGTGATAGCTGTAGCAAGCAATGCTACAATTACACTGTAGACCAGTATCGCACCAAACGAGAGGCACGGTAATACGCCAACATGACAGGAATTGGCCTCTTCAACGGCAGGTAACGTTGGGCAAACCGCAGGACAGTCAAGACATGCGCATCGGAATCTTTCGTCCTCATCGTTACATTTCTTTGGTGTCATCGGTAAAGGATCGGTCTCTGGCTCCTCATATTGCTTGGGATCCGGGAAATTGATTTGAAAAGGAGAACCAAAGGGCGGGTTCTTCTTCCCTAAAAACTTCAAGAAATCCGGGTAACTCTTTGCACCTCCACCGATGAATCCCATAGAATTACTGTTCGTTGGACCGAACTTTACGTCTTTACAGCTATCGTAGAAGCCCGACCCATATTCTTCCGAAATTAGCTGATCCAGCTCTGTTGTCATAAGCTTTCCATTCTTCTCGGTTGCCTCTGTCACATTGAGGAATAGGGATTGATCGGGCGAGCAGGTAAAGGTGCAAAAGAGGTTGTAGAAGTTCTCTTTGCACGCCGGGCAGGAGGATATGAAGGCATTCGCTTTTTTGAGGTTGTCGGATAAGGACTCGAGCTATATCGCTGTCAACATACGGATCGAGTTATCTACAAACTACGCACCTGCTCTGGCTCACAGCAAACTGGGCCAGAATTCCATTTCGACCCACAGATGCCGACTAACTGTTTCCTGACATCGTCCGTTGGTTCCTTCGCAAGTCCATTATCCGCACAAGGCAATTCGGAGGAGAATATATTCGGTTTCCCACAGTTTCCCCGTATTGCGCATCTGCCTGCTTCGTGTTTGGGCGTATATGCCTCCCCTGATACCAACGCCGCCAAAGATACTCCCACGAGAGCTGCTGAGCTCCAGAGGCGCCCCATGTTTGTGTCGTGCGCCGACCAGCGTCGCAGGATTATATGCGCCAGATGTTGAGAAATGTACCGAACTTATGTATATTGGAAAACTATGCGCAATCGTCCACGACGGAGAGAGTGCTCACGGGCACGATGGTGGTGTGGTTTTGTTTGTTGTGCAGCTGACGACAGTTGAGGGCGTTCACGAGCTTGATTGCTTGGTGACTGGGGTGTCGGGAGTTTTGCGTCATTCAGCAGCTTCAAACGTGGCGCTTACACCACAATTTTTGGTGCCTAATGAATCCTACCTATGTCGCACGAGCAATGGCAAGGCGGGTATAATTTCCGCAAACATTTACAAGGGCAATAAAGTCGCTTTATTCACATCACCATAGATGCTAAAGCAGGACGTAGCTAGAGAAGGTGAATGTTACCCGAGTCATTGCGGACCTGGCTGGCCTGGTAGGTGGGGGACGGGCTTTTGGTGAATGTGGGGTTTAACCATCACTTCTCTGCACCTATTCTCACTTTCACCATTACAGTATTCCCATTTGATCTCTATGGATCTGACGCCACCTGAGGAATCCATTGACTTGCAGTGAGATGATCATCGGTTACACAGAAATCAGCTTATAGTTCGGGACACAGCCTTTTCCGTCTTTTCCGTCTTGTCACATACCCCCGATTCAGCTCCCTTCATCAAAGAAGGATTTTGGTGAAATTCCTCAGACTTCAAGTTGATGTGTGAACATTTTCTAGATATTGAATGCTGCATTGACTGGTGTACAGGCTCACCGCGTTTTTATCCTCACTGTGCGAATCCGAGAGTTCTCCCGTATTCAGGACCTCTCCCATTTTGGGCTTCATTAGCTAGGCTATAAGAGAGAATCTGGTGAATTGAGGTAAAAACACGAGAGTAGGGGTGGACTTGTAACCCAATAACTACGGCAACAAATAGATAATCAGAGCCGGGCTTCAACTCACGCGAGAGACACCGCTAGGATCGTTTTATTCATGATTTTTGAGAGATATATGACTTCGATTCAATTGTAAAAGTACTTGGTACCATGGAAATGGCAAATACCATAGAGGGACCACCAAATGTAAATACCAGATCAACGTCTGCTGGGGAGATTAAACACTCCAGGGTTTCGGTGATAATCGACATGAAAAATAGAAGTAGATGCGCAACGTAGTGAAAGGGGGAGAGGAGACCTGGCGGGATTTCTCGTTAGATACTCCGTACCAGGATATTAAAATATAGGAATTGTGGCGGCGTATATCCGAGGCAGGAAAAAGCAGCTCTGATGTTGACGCCAATCATCTCATAGATGAAAACGTCTATCAAATCATTTGGCACCATGGGCTTACGGTACGTTGTCAGTATCCTCGGGATAAGTGGATTGACGATGATCAGCCCCCAAATTCTCGGATTCGTTACGCTGGCAAAAAAATGAAGATATACTTGGAACTCGTGGATCCTATTTCTTTTTTCTTTGAGTCTAAGCAAGGTAGCTACCGGTCCCCCGGAAGACCTGCGGAGTGCCATCATCCTCGCTCTTTTGTTTTCATGGGGGTCAACCCCCAAACCCCCGTGGCCGAGAGTGAGGATATATTAATCCTGAATCACACGCTGCTTGAAGAAAGAATTGTCCTTTGAGATGATACCACAAGTTTGTATCGCATTGAGACCACCATATACCCCTACTCAACAAAGTAGATCAGAGGAGCGTCTTCCGTTTCCTTCCAAACAAGCATGACTTTCACACAAGAGTTTCAACCATAGATGACCCTCCAATAGAGGAAAAAGGAGAAATATCAAGAAGATTCGGGGTTTTCGTAGAAAGAAATGTAGAAGTAGAATGACAAAGTGTCTTCTGGAAAGTAGAAATATCATGATTCCTAGCACATTCAATACGTGGATGACAAAGTGCCTTCTGGAAAGTAGAAATATCACGATTCCTAGCACATTCAAGCACATTCAATACGTGAACTACTTGTATCGTGCAAGGCTCTGATTCTCTCGGCCACCTTGGCACAATGGCAGATACCGATTCCGATTCCGGCAGTCAAAGAAAATAAATCAACAACAAACATACATAAGTAGATGCATCACCTAGCTATTCGCTGTACCTCAGTAGGCCTACACACATGTAAGTAAGAATTTAGGGATAAACCCCAATTGCGTTGTTGTAGGTGAAGTGGGGTCCGTACCCGCAGACAACACTTTGATATTCCGGCCCCCTGTCACTCACTCGGCCGCAGCCCACCCACGCCAAATTACTTACATAAGTGAGCAGCGCAGCCCTGGAGACAGCCACAGCCTTTCCACCTCAACTCTCCATCCAGCTTTCCTTCCCCACCAACAACTCCACCTCCCTCTCAACCCTTCATCATCGCCGCCACGACCACCTCCACTCCAAAAACCATCCGCACACACACATCGCACGCTACACTCTCTCACCCGCGCGACGAACGAAGGGAAATGGCGTAGATGGCCCAACGCGGATCGATCTTCGATACTGACCCAGACACGGCAAGATTGTCGACTACATCTGCTCCTCGGTACATTCCCTCATCCATTCACTCTTTACCTTCCCCTCGCCATTACATTACTTTGCAGTAGAGAACAGAATCTTCATCTTCGCGTGCTATCACGACACTACTTCGACTCGTTGTGACGTGGTGCCATCGTTGAAGGCCTCCATTCCATCAAACCAATATACTCATTCATGTCTACTCCCAGAATCACCCGTGCGTCTGCCAGACAAGCAGCGAATTCCTCAGAAGCACCAAATCCTTCTGCAGGAACTGCCGCATCTGCTTCCTCATCTCGGTCGCAGGCGCCTTCACGAAAACGCAAAGTTCCACCGCGAGAGACCAGCCCAGTACCTGAACCCGAACCCGAGCCCGCCAAACCAGCACCTTCCAGACGCACAAAGCGGCAGAAGGTAGCAGATTCTGAAATTTTACCGCCTCCTCAGCCTGCAGCAGCTGCACCCGCTCCGCCTCGTCGAAAGAACGCAAAGGGAAAAACTCCTGCGGTTATGTCGAGTCCTGGGTAAGTATCCTAGGCTTCCTCTAACCGCTAGCTTGATACTCATAGATGCTTCTAGTGATTCTGCTGGTCCTTCCAACGATCCTCCAATTACAGCTACCGGCTCCTCCAAACGAAAGTCAGCTAGAAACAAGAAGTCCTCTCAAGGTTCGTTGGTATACTCAGATACTTGGGTTTGATCCGTGACTAACGCCTGATACAGCAGATCCCTCCACAAATACCCCCAGCTCGAGCCGCCGAGCCAAGAAGTCAGCGCCTAGCAGCAAAGATCACGATGGAACTGCTCAGTCTGCCGTAGACCCGCCGCCTCCTGTTGACGACGAGGACGGCAGCGATGACAATGAGGATGATGAAATGGCTCGCAACTACGAAGGTCGGGGCGATGAAGACGACGACCCGTTTGGAGGTTTCGGGGGACCTGGAGGACCACCACACGGCCTATCAAGCACCCTTCGAGCTCTGAGTGGCATGATGTCCGGCGTTTCGACAAGATTGCGGGATCTTCTAAACTCTCTGAAGCAAAAAGACGACCCATCTATGCAATTGATTGCTCTCCAAGAATTATCCGAGATCTTGCTTGTGTCGACCGAGGACAACCTTTCTGGACACTTTTCGCCCGACGCTTTTGTCAAGGAACTCGTAATTTTGATGCAGCCACCCGACTTTGGCGAAGACAACCCAGAAATGATGCTTCTCGCATGCCGTTGCCTTGCAAACTTGATGGAGGCATTACCAGCTAGTACTGCTAATGTAGTCTACGGAGGAGCTGTGCCAATTCTCTGCCAGAAGCTCTTGGAAATCCATTACATTGATACTGCAGAGCAAGCCTTGAGCGTGAGTCACATTGGGCTCGATTGTGCGGTGTGTAACATTGGCTAACATTATCTAGACATTGGAAAAAATCTCGGTCGAGTATCCCGCATCCATTGTTCGTGAAGGCGGCTTAACTGCCTGTTTATCCTTCCTCGATTTCTTTGCCACAAGCAATCAGCGCACAGCTGTAACTACGGCCGCAAATTGCTGCCGGAACATCCCAGAAGACTCGTTCCCTGTTGTTAGAGACGTGATGCCAAAGTTATTGGACACTCTCAGCTCTAATGACCAAAAAGTAGTCGAACAAGCTTCACTTTGCGTATCCCGCATTGTAGAGAGCTTCAGATACCATCCAACCAAACTCGAAGAGCTTGTTAGCACCGACTTATTAAGAGCCATTCTCCGTCTTCTCCTCCCTGGAACCACCAACCTCATTGGGCCAAACATACACACACAATTCCTGCGAGTTCTTGCATTTACCGCAAAAGCTAGTGCTACCCTGTCAGCTGACCTCTTTAAAATGAACGTTGTCGAAACCCTCTACCAAATTTTAACCGGCGTCTCACCCCCTGCTGCAGAAGATGACGTTGCTTCCAAGCTCGATAGCGTTGTTATCATGCAGGCCTTGATACACAGACCTCGAGAACAAGTCATTGAAACCTTGAATGTCGTTTGCGAACTACTTCCAGGGCTCCCCCGAGAGTCGGATGCATCTCTGGACGAGATTTTGGACGTTGACCCCACTTCCGTGCCACCTGGATCGAACTCGAGAAAGCAATCTGCCAATGACAAGCGTATTCAACTTCTCGAGGGATGCAAGGAGGAGGTTAAACGATTCGCCATCATCCTTTTTCCAACTTTGACGGATGCATTTTCTAGCACTGTAAATCTTAGTGTTAGGCAGAAGGTCTTGACCGCGCAGTTGAAGATGCTCTCCAACCTGGACAAGGACATTCTCATGGAAGCATTACGGTCTGTCCCATATGCTTCTTTCCTTGCGGCTATACTTTCGCAACAAGATCACCCCAGCCTAGTCAACTATGCTTTGCAGGCTGCGGAGCTTCTTCTTACCCGTTTGGATGACATCTATCGATACCAATTTTACCGTGAGGGTGTGATTGCGGAAATTCAAAAGATAGGTGCAAGCGAGCCAGTCAAAGAAACCCCTAATCAAGAATCGCCGACTATTGTCGCAGTAGATTCCACAGTACCGGATCCAAACCATAAGGTTTCTGAGAAGTCTGCTCGAGCTGCTGATGACGATGATGATTCGTCTGTCGATAATGATGATAATGAGGATGAAAACGAAAACGACGATGCTGCGGAAGACATTAGCCAATCGCCAGCAAGTTCCCGCGGCTCGACAATGTCGTTGGACGGCCCGCCACGCCACATCACCTCAGATGCGACTACTATGCAGCAGCTTATTGTACAGCGAGCGAAGAAATTCATGGACGTCCACGAGACGGAAAAAACCAGCAAGGTCATGAAGAAGAAGGCTACCAAGATTTTGACAAGCTTGCAGACCTTAGCTTCTGAGCTTGAGGCGCATTATCTTCATCAAGGCCCCGGCAACGGCACGGACCTTTTCAATACACTTGCCACCTACTTTGATGGCGACGTTCTAGAAAGTGTGACTAGTGCCGAGCTGCTTAATTCTGAAGTTGTTAGAGTACTGTTGGAGATTTTCAACAATCCAGACGAACGACTCAGCAACGATGCTCGATCGGCATTTCTCGAAGTTTTCATGGGTCGAACTGTGGCGAAGAAGCACAATTCTGTCTCGGACTCTCCTGCGACGCCCTTTAGCAGTCTCATCCATAAGTTGCAGGATCTGTTGAGTCGGTCGGAGCATTTCGAGGTTGTCACAGTTCACCAAAACACGTTCGATGGAAACAGAAGCAGTGCCGCTTCTATGTTGGCAAAGCAAATCCGACTCAAGTTGGTTGCAGGTGATGACTCTGAAATACCTCGTCCATATCGAAACATCATGGTTTCCATTCATGCCATTGCCACGTTCAAAGCACTCGACGACTATTTACGCCCAAGAATCAGTATGTCTGAGCGACCCAGAGGTTCTCGCCGAGAAGGTCTTTCTGGTGCATTAGCCGCATTAGCAGCCGCAGGTAGTATTCCCAACCCGTTTTCTGGCGTTCCTAATGCCCAAGCTCGTCTTGCAGAACGTACTCTCGCTTCAGCCAATGCAGCAGCAGCTTCCGCTGCTCCAACTCCTTCTACCTCCCGAAGCACACGAAAGGCAAAGTCTAAGACCGCACCTGCCGCAGCACCAGCTCTAGACCAGCCAGCGTCCGGCATCCCTCAAGAAAAGCCAGCATCTCGCAGATCAAGCAGACGTCATCAAGCCCTTACCGAACCTCCTGCGCCGCCCGCTCCCCCCGAGGAAGAAGATAGCTTGGCCCGTGCACTTGAATGTGCTGACGAAAGACAGCTTACCGATGATGAAGATATGGATGACAGTGCAGCATTAGATGCCATTGTTGGAGATCTGGAAGATGAGATGGAGGAAGAATCGCCTGCTGACCCAACTGCAGTCAACCTCGAAGTTGCAGCTGGCGGCAAAGTCACGGCACGTAAAGAGGATGGCACACGAGTTGCTACCCCTTCACAGGCACCAGGAAGCAACCCAAGAGCTCATGCTGCATTGCAAGCTGCCGCAGCTCAAGCAGCCTTGTCAACTCCAAGCACATCCTCTCGCCCCATGTCGTACGCTGCTGCGATTCAGGCTGTTCCACAGGACTGGCATATTGAATTCAGCTTGGATGATAAAGTCATTTCAAATGAAACTACCATCTATAGAGCCGTCCACAATCCAGCTGGTCCAATTGATGAACATACGAGCCGAAGTGTCTGGTCTGCTATCCATCCTATCAAATTCAAGCGCGTTTCAGGGCCACCACCGCCGGAGCCAAGCTCGCTTTCCCAAGCTTCGGAAACAGCCACAGAGACCACAGCTTCAGGCATTCCCGCGTCGTTAGATAAACATCCCGCTACATCCTCCATCCTTCGCTTGCTCAATATCCTTCATGCTTTGAATGCCAACTTGGACGACGTTTTGGCTGAGAATAAGGATACTCTGAAACTCAACGCCGAGCCGCTTACGCAGTTTGTCAATACGAAGTTGACTGCTAAGCTTAATCGCCAACTTGAAGAGCCACTGGTTGTAGCAAGTAACTGCCTCCCTAGCTGGAGTGAAGACCTTGCCCGTCTCTACCCCTTCCTCTTTCCCTTCGAAACGAGACATCTGTTCCTTCAGTCAACATCATTTGGCTACTCCAGATCAATGACACGATGGCAAAATGCCCAATCTGCTGACGAATCTCGAAGAGATCGCCATAGAGACGAAAGAGTATGTACCTCCCTCCCCATCCTAATTCCTATTCCCCTTTCGTAACCCACTAACACCTCCTAGCCCTTTCTTGGAAGATTACAAAGACAAAAGGTTCGAATTTCGCGCTCGAAGATTCTCGAATCGGCACTGAAAGTAATGGAACTTTATGGCGCTTCTCCGAGTATCCTAGAAGTGGAATACTTTGAAGAGGTGGGCACGGGCCTTGGCCCCACCCTGGAGTTCTATTCTACAGTCTCGAAGGAGTTCTCAAAGAAGAAGCTCAAGCTTTGGCGTGAGACTGACGCAAACGAGGCTGATGAGTATGCATTCGGTACTCGTGGTCTCTTCCCTGCGCCCATGAGCGAAGACCAAGCCTCAAATGAGAACGGCAAGCGCATATTGCATCTATTCAAGATGCTTGGAAAATTCGTTGCTAGATCCATGATTGACTCTCGTATTATCGATGTTTCATTTAACCCAACTTTCTTCCGTATTGGCGATGGCTCCAACCCAGTAACCCCGTCTCTGGGAGCTGTCAAGACCGTGGATGCACAACTGGCTACATCTTTGAAATTGATCAAGAAATTTGCGGTGGCAAAGAAGGCCGTTGACGAAAATCCCAACCTGTCTGCCGCTCAAAAGGTCGCCGAGGCGGAAGCACTGAAAGTTGATGGCGTTTCGATTGATGATCTTGGCCTTGATTTTACCCTCCCAGGATACTCCTCAATTGAGCTGCTACCCAATGGATCTACCATATCTGTCACGATAGACAACGTTGAGCTATACTTGGAGAAGGTCCTCGACTTTACTCTTGGAAGCGGTGTCCAACGACAAGTCGATGCATTCAGAGCCGGCTTCACGCAAGTCTTCCCGTACTCCGCTTTGAGTGCGTTCACACCTGATGAGCTTGTCATGCTATTTGGCCGTATTGAGGAAGATTGGTCCCTAGAGAGTAAGTTTTCTCGCATCAAAAAAATATAATATTGCTAACAAACTTCCCAGCCCTCATGGATTCGATTAAGGCCGATCACGGCTTCAATATGGACAGTAAGAGTGTCAAGAATCTTCTTCAAACCATGAGTGAACTCTCCCTCCCCGAGCGACGCGACTTCCTGCAGTTCACCACCGGCAGCCCTAAGCTACCAATTGGCGGTAAGTAATTCTCCCCCAAATCAACACACCCATGCTGATATAATTGTTCTAGGCTTTAAATCACTCACTCCTATGTTCACGGTGGTATGCAAGCCTAGTGAACCACCTTACGCATCCGATGACTATCTCCCTAGCGTCATGACCTGCGTCAATTATCTAAAATTGCCCGATTATACAGATTTGGACGTTATGAGACGCCGTATGGGTACTGCTATAAAGGAAGGGCAGGGAGCTTTCCATCTGTCGTGAGCATGTGAATATCAAAAAGGTTATAACATTCGGCGCGGATGGATGGGCGAGGATCTTGGGGCATCATTTCACGAAGATGCTCATCGCTTCTTCATAATTTATGTATTTACGAGCTTCTCTCTACATTGTTCTCTTTTCGCCTACCCGATTGGGGCGGATGGTCGAGTCAGATTGCATGGAAGGTCGTTATTGGCGCATCAGCGGAGGATGGATGAATGAATGCCAGGGTTTTTAGCTTTTGCGCACCTCTAGATAGATGAAAATACAGTATCTCACATAACATAAGAGGTCCTATCTGACCCACCGCAAACCCTCTCTTGTTTGCTAATTGTTTCGGAGCTTCTGATCCAAATCTCGAGGCAGTTTTGGACGCGGATAAGGCATTCATCCTTCTCTCCCGTTCTGGTCTCAATGTGCTAAAACGTCACAGAGAATTGAGCTTGAATGGGAGAGAGTTCTCCCGTTTCTGAGGCCTCTCCCGTTTTGGGTCTCATTGTGCTAGATCGTCATAGAGAATGGAGATTGGAGATTGAGTATGAGCTCTCCCGTTTACTTCTCCCGTTCTGGACATTATTAAAGTCCACCTTTCTCAAATCCTAATCCATTAGAAATTCATAATCTTTTTTCTTGATATCACTTTTGCCTTCCATATCGTGCTGTTTTCGCTTTATTTAAGAGGTTGTGGCTTTATTCACGATGCGGTCATTCTAGTATACTGGGGGGTACTTACTGTCTGTCCAAAGTCAAATTCCGTCCACGTAGCACCTTGAAGGAATCGAAAAGTAAAAATAGTATTACCTAGACGAAAGTAGATCCACCCCACAATTACGATTACATGATTGAAGCCGTGTCTTTTCCACAGGCTCCTTCAGATGTAATGCCGTTGACCCAGACCACAACGGGGCGCGCCCCCCGCTTGAGGGGTGCATCACTTTACGGCACTTGGCCTGGCTTCACCAAGTTATCTGCTATGATAAGATTTACTTACGAATATTAAGTTGTTGATCATTGAATATTTCTCGGTGCAATTTTTTTATGACTTCTCCCAATCCTACAGCTACTCGTTCATCCTGTCTACCCAGGTCTTATTCCTCTTCCTGGTCATTCTCGGTTCCTGAATACTAGCTTAGAACCCCCCTTCCACATTACTATGAGCCGCTGTCAAAACACCGAAAATAAGCTTATTCTCTGGATTCTACCTAGCCACGTCTTATTCCTCTTCCTGATCGATATCGTTCTCGGCTCCTGACTTCTAGCCTAGAACCCCCCTTCTACATTACTATGAGCCGCTGCCAAAATGACGAAAATAAGCTTATTCTCTGGTGTATGATAAGGTTCGATACAACACACGGGCCCTGGCTGCAAAACTTGACCCGCCAATTCGGAGATCTCGTAAAGTGTAGATTCCACCAAGCTTACGAATCTAGATTTGACTTGACCCGCCAATTCGGAGATCTCGTAAAGTGTAGCTTCAACCAAGCTTACGAACCTAGATTTGACAACGTCGGAGTCTGACAAAAAGAAGCGCTGAGATGAAAGGTTCGTTAGTAAATTAACTATCCCAATTAAGCTCAATTGATTACTAAGGGATTGATCCTATCGGCTGGCTTTTTTTTTGTATCAGTACAGTACCTGACAGCTGCGAACTTCAATCTGCAAATCACAATACTGCCGGGTTTTGGATCTCTGTGTGTGGGCATACTAGTGCGGACGCTAAGTAGTTCGGTAGTGATGTGCATAGCTGCCGTAGTTAGAACTATAATCCAGCCTTATGATAAGCTAATTCTGACACTGACGTTTCCTAGCTTCTTTTCTTCCCGCGGAACTAAACGTTGAGAATAGTGTGTGAAAACGATGGCCTAGGCTAATACATGGTCATGTCTAATTGCAAGCTCCGCGGCCCAACAGATTCTCCTCAAAATTATATCTCAATTTTCCAGGGGGAGTTTCCTGCAAGCACGTACATAGTAAACATCTTCCGAGTGTTTGGATATGGTTATTTGGTGGGGGCCGAGGTGCTGAGGGTACTGTCAGTGTAGATACATTACTAAGTTCGGCGAGCACCCTGACAGTCCCGATGATTTATCGTATGACAAGTTTCTATTCCCACCTTCGTGTGTACTCTACAGGGTGTATTACACAGGCTCTTTGTGTTCGTCTAGACCAATTGGACTCTCCCTAACAAAGTGTCATACCCATTCTATCATTTGTAGTGTAGGATTCGTAGCCGGCACCAAATTAGGGCCTTCCCATGCCCTTCTTCCTCCACCAAAATTGGAATAAATCATGACGCGTGGGTGAAATAGTATGTGGCAGGCCATCTAGACTGCTTGAACTGACAGCTGTCATGGTAATAGGGCCTCGGGAGTCACCCATTAGGGCCAAACAGTGGAGACTTTTCCTTAGTAGAAATCAATTAACCATGAGGACAAGACTGAAAGCTACTGTGGGTCTGAGTACCACTGGGGAATAAATAGACAGCTCTTCTCCCCTGTTCTCTCTCTCGAAACATCCACAGACACACAGAGACATCAGAGCATCGACACTTTCGACTCACTTCGGCTCTTCATTCTGTCTTTTGCACAAACACTTGTTTCCACAACACTCGTTTCCAAAACACTCGTTTCCAGAACACTCGTGTTTGTATTGTTGAACGCAATCCTTCCAGAATCAATCAACGACTAGATCCATCGACTTACGCCTACGACCTTTCACGATTGTACGAATCATTCGGATTTCACCTCGATACACTACAGTCTCATTCCGGAATCAATCAACGACTAGATCCTACGACTTACGCCTACGACCTTTCACGATTGTACGAATCATTCGGATTTCACCTCGATACACTCAACAGTCTCATTCAGAGACTTCTTTGAGAGACAAGAAGTGACAAGGCAACTACGCAACCTCACGAATTCACGAAGTCAAGTTAAGTAAGTATTTCCACCTCTGCTCTTTCTTTTACTTTCTTTTTGGTAAATCAAAGCAATTGACTAATGGTCCAACAGAACATCTGTCCGTAACCATGGAATCAGGCATGAACTTTGGCATGAATAACTTCGGCACGGATAACGTTAATTTCGGCAATGATAACTTCGGCATGGATAACGTTAACTTCGGCAATGATAACTACGGCATTGATAACTTCAGCAACTTTGACTATGAAAACGTTTTTGCCAATATTGACGCAGCAGACCGTTTTTTTTCCGAAGCAACTTCACTACAAGACGAGGGAGCCAATTCATTTTCCAACAACAATTTGCCACCAGAGAACATCCCAATTGATCCCCAACTGCAAAATGATACCGGAGTGTTGGAACCTTCGTCAGAAGTCGCGGAAAACAATGTTTCTTTCGAAAACCCCCCAGCGGAGGCGGTCGCCAAAGATTTGCCAGTTCTGGGATCCCCAATGAATCTTCCCGAAACTGCACCGGTGGCAGGCTTTCCTCCATCTTCTTCACAAGAAGTGACCGTCATTGAACGACCACTGGATGCGTCGTCTGTGATTTCACCAATAGTTCGCGACAATTCGGCAACCGTGAATATGCCATCGGTGGCTCCTCAACAGCCTATGTCACAGCCTTTGCATCAGCCCATGGTCATGAATTCCATGGCCCCTCAACAGTCTATGTCACAGCCTTTGCAACAGCCCATGGTGATGAATTCCATGGCCCCTCAACAGAATATGCAGCAGCATGTGCAACAGCTGCCTATGGGTATGATGCACCCAGGCTATCAACAACAATACCCGCCGCAAGCACCGCAGTATGGGTCCCAGGTTATGGTACAGTACCAAGCACAACCACAGCATGGCCCGGATGGCCTGGGATATTACTTTGTTCATCCATACCCTGTTCAATCTCAGCCAAACAACCACTTTCAGAACGCTCCACATCATCCACCTCCAGCTCAGCCAGTACAACAGCCTCTGTATGTGCCCGCGCCCACGGATCAGCTGGATCTCACGCCGCCATACCTCCATCAAGCAATGCAGTCTGCCTGGAATAAAAAGCTTGCCAAGAGAGAAGCTGCACTTACAAATGGTCATCTACTTCCAGATGTGCATGTTACTTTGAACGACTACAAGGCATTTATAACCATAGAAGTCGAACATATCTGTAAGCACGCTGAGCAAGTTGAAGAGTTGGAGACCCAACTTCCTCGCTGTCATCATTGGGTGCAGCGACAGAGAGAGGAGCTTCGAGTCAGGTACGACACCTTCATGCGGGATTGAAGGGGGGGGTCTTTTTTTTCATGCGTGCAAGTCTCGCGTCCGGTATCTAATGTAATGTAATGTTGTACGACGATTCGACACCATACCCATGGTCACAGCAACCCCGACTGTCATTAAACAAATATAATAATAATAGTAGTAGTAGTGGTAGTAATAATAATAGTAATAATAATAATAATAATAATAATAATAATACCCATGGTCACAGGCGGTTTCTTTTGTCATTACAGTATATCTACACAATAATTGTATATAGTAATTGGTAGAATTAGAATTCAAATCAAGAGTTTTCCGCATCATTTGATTCAAAACCCATCTTCTCTGGCTCCCCCGTTTTCAAATCTCTCCCGATGCATTCTGTCAGACCTTCACAGACAATTGAAGCCAGACTTCAACACCTCATCCATTAAGCATTACATATCATTCTCTAACGGCATATTTGAATTTTCTGTGTGCGCACTTGCGAAACACTAAATCCAAACTCTTCTTCATCGAATTACCCATGACGCTCAGCGCTCGCTTAAACGAACTCCCCCCTATCCGAGTCCGTGCGCATAAAATATCACTGCTCTGATACTCGACACA
Organism: Hymenotorrendiella dingleyae; assembly: GCA_003988905.1. Classification (NCBI taxonomy): domain Eukaryota; kingdom Fungi; phylum Ascomycota; class Leotiomycetes; order Helotiales; family Helotiaceae; genus Hymenotorrendiella; species Hymenotorrendiella dingleyae. The sequence goes on from QYAP01000123.1 coordinate 34,055, forward strand.
ACAACAAAATGAGCTTCCAAATCTGCGCGCAAAAGATTTCATACTTGACAGGCTACATACCCATTGTCGCGATAAAAGCAACCCTAGATATCGCATTCGCACGGCATCATCTGTCGTGGGTCACGTGAGACACTAAAAGCAACCGCTGAGATAGCGACGGAAGCTACCACTGTGCCGCGGGATTACCGATATATGCGAAACCCCTTGTGAATAGTTCTAAGTACACCTTCCCGGATTTCTGAGTGAGAAATATGCCGATTGCATACGTAACTCCGTGAAATCGCGACATTTTTGAGCGAGACAATTACATGGGCAAGCCTGTTACGTAGGGATCTTTATATCTTATGAGCAGATTCAAATAGCCCAACACATACCCAGAAGTCGAATTTCGAAATTCCAAGGGATGAAGAGGCAAGCAATGCCATCTCGACTTGGTGGAAATACGTCATGTGATCAACCCGCTCTTTCGAACCACTCGAACGTGACCCTTCGGATCACTGGGCTCGATATCAATTTAAGAAAGAGAGGGTCAAAAAGAAAGAGAGATTGGGAGAACCAGGCTTTTTATGTTCCCTGGCAGTTCTTTATTCCACTTCTTCCTTTGATCTCCCTCTTCCCTCTTCCCTCTTCCATAAACGGCGAGAGAGTCTTAACGTTAACTCTTTAACTCCCGAGGTCCAAATCCCTCGATTTTGGCCTGAATAAGCGAAGGGGTGCAGGAAGCTCGGGCCACCTACTTCATCTCTTTTTGGTCTATATAATTATTCGATGTAATCTATTAATTTAAGAGGTGGGATTAATTTTATGGTGATTGTTTAATTTCTGTATTAAGGTTTTTTTTTGGTTTATTAGTTATATTTCTATGATATTTGTGTATAGAGGAATTAATTATTGAATATTAATGTTACTGAGAATCGTAGATCGGAGTTACGGTATTTACCCCCGAAAGCCTTTTTCCTTGAGTAAATATGGTTAAAATTCATTGATTTAGAGACTACTAAGGTTAAAAGAAAACTCGCCGCGAAGAAGGAGAGGTTAAGAGTAGGTTTGGCGATGTGTTTTTGTAGTTGGTTAGTTGGTTAATGTTGAGTAGAGCGGTTTAAGTTGCGATATTGTACTTAGAGTGAGGCGTTATGTGTATGATTGCTTCCTGGATGAGTAATGCGGATTAATGAGAATGTTGTAATCCATAGAATAGGAAATTGACTGTGGATATCGTTACGTGTTCGCGTAAAGTGTCCTATTTTAACCTTAATATCGTCTGATCTCTTATTACTTCGTAATATCGGGCACGATAGAATGTCCAGTCTACATTTTGAAGGCCATGTATCATCGCTATATGATAATTCAAAGAATTATTTTTGATTCTAATCAGTACATGAATATTTTAAATATCACGAATGATGCTATATTTCGAAGTGTTTACCCAGCTCCTCGTGCACAGACCACTTGCGCACTCCCCCGAACTTGAACTTGAACCTTTATGTCTTCGTACATCAAGCATCAAAACTCCTCCTCATTTCTGCATGATCAAAGTTCACAGAAATAATTTTTCACCACACATTCTGTTCTCGTACCAAAAGCGCTAGCACGATCCCCGAGCCTCAACAACCCTTGTTTCCCGATTTGACCATGCAGTTCACCAACAAATGTCTCCTGACGATGCAGATTTGGGATCCACTCGTTTCCCAGCCCCTGCATCGAAATGCCGGAGTCTTGTTATATCAACATGATGGTAGAATGATCTCACCGTTCCTGGCGTGAGAGCTCGTAGAGACTCAAAATCCTAGTGCATTCCTTCGTCGGAGAGGATCTGAGGAGGTTCTATAATACCAGAGGCCTACCTAGCTACGCGCGAGTAAAACCTCTGCTCTTGAGACGCCGAGTTTTTATTTTTCAGTTGTCCTTTGATTATTGGCCAATTTCCGGTGTGTTGATTTTCTTGCTTCTGGTTGCGAAGTCCGTTTTTGATATTCAATTCCGGCTGCTACGGTATCCATCTTCAGACTTTGAAAAAAAAAAAAGGACACACACACTTCGCAAAAAAGAATGGCGCCCTACATCCACTCAGGCTCCTCCCCTCTCTCCTCCAACCCCCCTTCTCCAAAAATCTCCTCCTTCGCAACGCACCCCCAATCCGCCCCCTCCATCGAAACATCGACGAAATACTGGCAAAACCTCTTCCCCACCACCACCTCATCAATATCCTCCATCCCTCTTACACACACCCTTCCCCGTACCGAAACCACCTCCCCATCCCCCTTCGGTTTTTTAGAAAAAGCGACTCATTTTGCATCAGAATGCGAGGTTAGATTAGAAGATGTGGTATACGCAGCCTGGGCTATCGTCGCGCAGCGCCATGCCAAAGAGGAAGAACAGAGCGTGGTTTTCGTGGTGAGAGGGAGGGACCGGTCGTTTGAAAGGTTCGATGCTGCTCTCGGATTAGCTCGTGCGGAATATCCTCTTATCTTGGATGTCGGAAAGGAAGTTAGTGTTAAGGAGTGGATTCGTGAGGTTGCTAATATTGACACCAAAGCATCTCATCACAGTTCCCCCTCCCTCTCCAAAATCCTCTCTACGATCCCGCAAGTTAAAATCCAGCTCACCCACTCGGAAAATGAGGAGGTCATGGCATCAGATGATGAGAGATTTGCGCTGGTTCTTAATATCTCCACGGCGGGAGAACTGGAAGTGAGTTGTCGACATAACAACGACATTCCATCCGCAGATGTGAAGGTTCTGCTTGATCATTTCCTCACCACTCTATCCGCCTTCATCAGCAACCCCGATGGCAAGATCACAGATCTAGACATCATTTCAGCGAGTGAGAAGACTGTTTTGTTGCAGTTTGGGAAAGCGGCATTCCAAGGAAAGGAAGGCTTGCTTCATGAACTTATTGAAGAACAAGCCCGTCTCACACCAGATGTCCACGCACTGCAATTCGAAGACTCCGAACGCCTCACATTCTCCACCCTCAACAAACATGCAAACCAACTAGCACGTCAAATCCAAAACCTCCTCGGTACTCCCCAGCGAAGTTCCTTTATCCCAGTCCACATGCGTCCATCAACTCATCTCATCACCACTCTCCTCGCAATCCTCAAGTCTGGGAACGCATACGTGGTGCTAGATCCCGATGCGCCAGCAACGCGGAATGAGTTTATAATTGGGGATGTGAAAGCACCATTCATCCTCGCAGACTCAGATACAGCGGGAAAGTTTCAGAATGAGAAGAAAATTGAAACCCTCCTCGCGGAATCCTCCTCACTATCCCCAGACAACTTACCAAACCCTCTCGATCCCTCCTCAATAGCCTACATAATCTACACCTCGGGCTCAACAGGAACTCCCAAAGCTGCGCTGTTGAGTCATAAGGCTGCGTATAATGGCTTGAAAGCGTTTCCAAAGCCAGAAGAAGAGGGGGAGTTAAGGCAATTGTTGTTTTTTAACCCGGTGTTTAGTGCTGCACAGAGGAGTATATGGGCGACGTTAAGTGTAGGCGGCTGTTTATGTTTAGCGAGTAAGGAGAACATAACTTTGAATCTAGATCGTACTATCAATTCGATGTACGTATCCCTCCCTCTCATTCCTACCCACAAAATCGGGAAGAAGTACAGTACGTACATACTTACTGGCAGTAAATTCGCAGGAAAATCACATCCATCGACATAACATCCACAACAGCCTCTCTCATAACCCCCTCCTCCGTCCCCTCCCTAAAACGCATAGCATTAGGCGGCGAACCCGCAAGTCCAAAAGTAATCTCAACCTGGGCCCACCGCATCTCCCTCCTCTCCTCCTACGGCCTAAGCGAAGTCACCCAACTCAACTGGCGCCAACCCCTTTCCACGTCCCTCAATCCCGGTCTCATAGGTCGACCTTTCGATACCACCACCTCCTACATTCTAGCTCCAGGAACCATGGATCTTGCACCGCTTTTGGTGCCTGGAGAATTATGTCTTGGAGGCAGTCAGCTTGCTAGTGGGTATTTGGGAGACGTAGAGAAGACGAAGAAGGCGTTTATCACGAATCCCTTTGGCAAGGGACGGCTATATAGAACCGTGGATTTAGCTGTGAGGCATGCCGATGGAAGTATCGAGATGGTGGGAAGAATTGACTGGCAAGTGAAAATTAACGGGCAGAGAGTCAATCCTGGGGAGCCAAATGCGTTGATACAAGCCCATACCGATGTGTCGCAATCCGCCGTCGTGCCTGCGCTCGTTGGAGCGAAGACAGTACTCGTAGCTGTCATCGTGCCCAAATCTACGCAAGGAGAGAATTGGGACAATCTTGTAGAGAATCTGAGAACGGAATTAAGTGCCAAGATGTCTTTATACATGGTCCCCAGTTTCTGGATCTCCATGCCCTCACTCCCACTCAACGCAAACGGCAAAATCGACATGAAAGCGATTCGAAAACACGTCGAAGGGTTAGGCCAAGCTGGGGAATTACTAGGTAGTGGTCCAAGAATGGAAATCCAAGATAACGAATTAACTCCCCGCGAGATGATTCTCAGGAGTTTATATTCCGAATTTCTATCACTTGAGAAAAACAGTATCATGCCGTCGGATTCATTCATAAGTCTCGGTGGTTCGTCGCTGGAAGCGATACAGGTTGTCTCGAAACTGCAAGCTTCGCACGCGCTAACCCTCGGTGTGGAACACGTTCTTCAGGGGAATTCGTTGAGGATCGTTGCGAGTCTCATTGAAACACAGAGCAGCGAGATTGTGGATGAAGACCCAGCGCCCTTTTCACTGCTCCCTGAGCCTCCGGCCGTGGAAGCATTCGGTATGGCTCCCGCAGATATCGAGGATGCCTGGCCCGCGACTGGTATGCAAGCTGGCGTCGTCTACAACAACATGATGGGGCACACGGATTTCATCTTCAGCCGGTGCTACAGCTTCACCGGACACACTCCCTCCTCTGTCAAAAGCGCCCTCTCAACTCTCATAAAACAAGAACCGTTACTCCGCGCAACATTCATCCCAGGAGGCTCCTCCTTCCTAACCGTGATCAAAAAAGCTGAAGCCGTGGAATTGCCTTGGGAAATCGTCGATGGGGATTTGCATGAGTATATGGCAGCGCAAAAATCCATCCCAATGACTCCAGGGAGAGTATTCTGGCGCGCAGCAGCCCTTCCCAACTCCGTCCTCGTCCTTAGTATCCACCACTCGCTCTTCGACTACTGGGCCAACGAATTCATACCCCAAGACATCTCCTCTCTGCTCGTCGATAAAATCCCAGAAAAACGCCCGAACTTCGCCAGATATATGAAATTCCTAGCAGATCAGGATGCCGATGCGCAGCGGGAATTCTGGACGAAGAATTTGGAGGGTGTGAAGATCCGGAGGTTTGGACTGAGGGTGAAGGAGAGCCATGATACGACCGCGATTTTCGATGTAGATCTTAAGGCAACAGCGGCAGTACTCAAGACAACTGCAAGTGTGCTTCTTCATGCTGCTTGGGGGATCGTACTTGCGGCCGCAGCATCGACAGATGATGTGATAATGGGCGCATTTTTCTCTGACCGAGATGTCCCCGTTCCCGGTGTCCTCGCTATGCCCTTCCCTACCACAGCCCCCGCGCCTCTCCGACTACAAATCAACCCCGAAGCCACCCTCCAAGAACACATTGCTAGCGTACAAGAGTCCCTATGGGAAGTATCCAAATACGCTCGTTACGGCGTCGGCAGCATCATGGCCGCCAGCAACCTCGGTCCCGAAATCATGGACAACGTAACCAATTTCCTCATAAAAATGCCATCTCCAGCAATTCGCGGAGATGGTGGTTTGAAAATCCTGCCAGAGGCAAACCTCGATAGGCTAGATCTCACCAAGATCCAACTTTTCAGCGAGAGCATGGACCGTGTATGTTTGACGTCCACGTTTGAGAAAGAGTATGCGGTAGGATTGGCGAATGGTGTGGGAGAGCTCTTCAGGTTGTTCTCCGTGGCGCCGGAGACGAGGATCCGGGATTTGGAGATGATTCGACGGAGGGAGGAGAACGCGCGGTTGAATGCTGAGCAGGAACAGGAAGAGGTTGAGAGACGGAGGTTTCATGGCTAGATGTCTGCTTGTGTTTTATCGACTTATGAAAGGTAGCTGTGAGTTTTGCAAATGTGCTTCTCAGTATTTTCTGCTTGGTAAACAGAGGTGATTTTGAAAATGCGGTAAAATGTAGGAAAGACTTCGAGACAGATGCCTGTAGCCACTTAACTACTGCCGTCACTACATATAACGCTAGCATTCATAATTTCTCATCTTGATGAAAAGCTTGCAACATCCCACCAAACCCCTTACCGACCTAGTAAGATACCCTACATTGAAAGGATGGACAATGGTAAAACCCGGCACGCGAGCTGTTGAGCACGCATTCTCAAATTTAGGACCCCCGCCCCCCCGCCTAGGTAGTCAGAGAGCTTTCTCGACTCTCCTCATAAACAACTTTCTGAACGCCTTATTAACAATCAGATCGTGAATTTCGATCATCTGAAAAGTTTTGAGAACTTCAAAACAGTAAATCCCGACAAACTCTTGGTTTACGTCATTGGAGAGATGCTTCCTGAAGAAAGGGACATCTTTTGCATAAAATTGGAAATATTGATCAACTTTGAGGCAGATCATTTCGATAGACCAAGATTCCCCGTGGCCAACCTTGGAATCATGGAAGAGTCTCAGGGGTAAACACGTGATAAATATGCGAAAGGTTGGACTGAGCACGCTTTCTCTCCCTTCTCAAAAATAAAAATCTAGATCTGAGCCTCAATTCACAAAGCGTGTTACCCTACCCCAACTCACCTCATCTCTGGTGAATCCAAATCACACCGACTCACTTTAGCCGAGAAAGATTCGGATGCCGGCTCGCGGCTTCAAGTCGTTCATATTTCGGCTGTCCTCGAGCACAGAGGTGGGATGACGACCCTTTTCGTCGCGGTACTTCGCACTGAGGCAGAAATGCCGAAGTGAAATGGCCCATGACATCCGAAGAAGGATTGAAGGGAGATGAAAAAGCGACCGAGGATTTGAAGCAATGGCTGAAAGCGGCAGGTTGAAATAGAGTTGAATCCCAAAATGGGTCGCCAATTGCAATTGTAAGCAGGGGCAGGGGCAAGGGGGACCACGGACCACGAGATAACGAATTTTGACCTGCAGAAGCCGCGAGGGGTTGCGAGGGGTTGATGATGCGTTGGAGAGATCTGAGAGGTGAACATGGATTGGTGCCTTTTGGTAGTCGGATTTAGATGAAACATAAGTAGCTTGCTGATCTTCGGGATTTTGATCGTCATGGTCAAATTTGACCGAAATTCAATTCGCGTTTTCGGTAGAGCTTTGAAGTTTGAATGTTGCAAGCCATGAAAATGTAGCATGGACTCTAGAGTACCGCCACAGTGCCCGATGCGTCGATTTTCATCTCGTTGCCGACTAAGTGAGATTGAGAGGCGGAAGATATAATTCGTATGAGTTTCAGGTATGTACTCCGCCGTGGTACAGAAATCGGAGGTTTCTGTCCTTGGAGTTGATCTGGAGTCTGGACGCGCTACCGAGGGATGATCGTTTCAAATTGCGCCAAGAAAACGTCCAACTTTGAAGGGATTGACATGTTTGACTGGACCGTTTGTTTCCCCAAAGATCAGCGCTAGAAGAGGAAACAGAAGCCGTCGATTGTACCGCAAGCACCGGCTGGCCCCAGTTGGTCCTACGTCAGTTGACTTTGACCGATCTTTGACGTTGCTCATGTACCCAGAAAGGGGCTCTTCTGTAGTCTTCTGAAGATGGAAAGCTCCTGGTGGCGTCGGTCGTTGATTGGATGGCAAATGGCGCGGCGGCTGAAGAGAAAGCACCGAACCGAGGCCAATAGCGCTGAAGGTTGGCGCTGAGAACGGCATCGAGTCTTGGCTCGACTGAGTGCTGGTGGCTTGCAAACACGAAGGAGGTATTTTAAACTTGCATATACTTTTGCACTTATTTCCACTTCACCATTGTCAATCTCACTAGAGCCTCTCCTCTGTGCCTTTCAGGACACTGACATATGACGAATTTTGTAGACTATCAATTGAGAGTCGTTGGCGAGCGGCTACCACTGAGCGGTCTGATCTTTTCCACTGCGCAATCTGGTGATCCACGGCCCATCCTTGCTCGAGGGAAGCGACGATGGAGACGATGCTCCTTTCGGCGGGTCGAGCTCTGGGGACTTCGGATAAACAGACGGAAAGACCACACTACGGCCCATGAGGGTGCCCCTGCATATTCAAGCCTTCAATCGGGAGACGAGAGCCGGGGTGCGTGACCCAATGCAGGAAGGCGCATCTTGAGCATCCACTTGTCTGCACCTGCATCAGCTATCGGCGAATAGCATGCAGCCTCCCATGATCGAAGAATTCTGGGGCCCAAGTCAACCTCCACTTCCTTCCATCCTGTCTTCCTCTCTTCTACTCTTCCTCCCCCATCGCTCCTCCTCCTCTCCTCTTCACTCTCGCATCTCGACGGCCATTGTTCGCGGTTTATTTGCATTTCATTGTTTCGACTCCAAAAGTTGTGATCATTTGCATAGTCCAAGCATTTGTCTTTTGTTGCCTTTCCGCATCTCCTCCGTCCATCCCCAGGTCGACCATCGGAATCCCATCCACGACCCTCGACCGCCAATCTCATTAGTTGAGCAGCGTTGACGACTTAATTGTCTTTGACCTTTCGTGCTTTGCAGTATTTCATATCTACGACTACTTAATATTTAATATCCAACATTCGAGTCCGGAACTCACTCCCTCAGTGTCTCGATTTGTTCTCTGTTTACCGTCATTCTTCGCGACTTGGAAGTAGTGAATTGGAATTGGTCTTGTACATACAACTCAAAATTGCGCCCACCAAGGAACAGCTGAGCCACCCAATCGACGTCACTCTGTGGAATCTTTTGCTGCGGCCAATATTTGCGATAATTCACTGCGAAAGTAATTGGTATTTCCAGCAATCCACGCCCCGTTTGTAGGAAACAACCTGGATAATAATTCCACCCATTGCTCGACGAAATCCACACTTCTACACCACTTTGTTCGGTAAAAGGACATTTGTAAAAGGGAAAGATCGGTCAAGTTTGGGGGAAACCATCACTTTTGCCATCGGATATCTCTCAGAGCTTTGCCCGGTTTTCCATTCACAAACTTTGTGGCAATATTCAATCACCACAGTTTGCATTCCGGGACTATAACTTCACGGGACTACTGCCAGTCAACTTCGACCCAATGAACACGCGATTTCATTGAGCGTTTCAATATTGTTCTGCGTACCAGAACTCACATATATTCGGCATGTTATTCAGCAAGAGCCTGGTGGCTGCAGTCACATTGGTTTCAACAACAGATGCGTTCTACATGTACATGCCAGAGTGGAGATGTACACTCGACAAGAACTGCGTTTCGACAAAGCGTTCTATTGGAAGCGAGGCCCCCCGGCCTGCTGTGTCGATGAAACTTGTTCAGCGAGTTCCTGAGGTAATACATATCACTACGTTGTATGAGTTATTTTCTAACCTCATCTCTTTAGAACCCCCTTCCAAGAGGCCAACATGTCGATAAACTTGCCAATAAGCTGAGGAAAAAATATCATGGTCGTTCACCATCAATGACGAGTAACGGTGCAAGTCATGACATTGCCAAGAGGAAAAATACCCATAACGTCGTTGAAGCGGCAACGCCTTCCGCAACCGACGCTGTTGGAGTTGATCAGGATGGTACCGACTACTCCTACTTTGTTCAAGCCTCGCTAGGCTCAGCCAGCACACCTATCTACATGCTACTCGATACCGGCGCCGGTACGACTTGGGTCATGGGTTCAGATTGTACCACCGATTCGTGTACATCGCACAATTCCTTCGGAGCTTCTGATTCGACAACTTACAAAGATCTGGATGAACCTTTCACAATCAATTACGGTTCTGGGAATGTGAATGGAAGTATGGGAGAGGACACAATTGCTATGGCTGGATTCAAGGTAACTACGTCAATTGGCGTAGCCAGTTATGCCAGTGATGATTTCAACCATTTTCCTATGGATGGCATTTTGGGGCTCTCTCTCGCTACAGGATCCTCGCCATATTTTTGGGAGTCTCTGACTACTTCAAAATCTTTAAAGGCGAACATGTTTGGTATTCATCTTAATCGTGATGAAGATGGGCCAAATAATGGCGAGATCATGTTTGGCGATGTCGATAGTTCAAAATTCACCGGCGACATCAGCTACATGTCTATATCGGACAATGACTCTGACGATTGGGCTCTTGATCTAGGAAATGTTGGAATCGGCAGTTCCCAGGCTGGAATTACAGCGAAAGTCGCTTATATCGACACCGGAACCTCGTTTATTTTTGGCCCACCAGCTGATGTCAAGACACTGCACGCTCTGGTACCTGGAGCCACATCCGGCGATGGATCCACGTGGACAGTTCCTTGCGATACAACCACGCCAGCCACCTTCACCTTTGGAACCAACACATACAATGTTTCCACCAAGGATTGGATTTCTCCGGAGGTCAACGGCGTTTGTACCAGTAACATTTACGGCGTCAGTGTTATAGACAGTAAATCCTGGCTTGTTGGGGATACTTTTTTGAAGAATGTCTACTCGGTCTTTGATTATGATCAAAAGCGAGTTGGTAAGTTGACTATCCACGTTTTCTAATCGAGTCTTTAACTAACACCACACAAGGATTCGCCGCCCTCGCTGCCACTTCATCCTCTTCGGCAACCTCTACTTCAACTGGTCAGTTAGAATCCTCCACAAGCATGCCCTCCTCCGACTTGTCTCCATCCGCATCCTTGACCTCCGGATCTGGATCGGCTATTGGGACCTCTTCCACTCTGGTGACACAATCTAACGAGCCTTCCACAGGATCTGCAACTGGTACCACATCCGCACCGACCGGAACACAAACCTCGGGTCCTTTTGCCACTACTAAAGTTGGTCTAGGCCCTGAGAGCGTTGTAGCAACGGGAACTGGCGCGTCACAAACGTCTGGTGCTGCGACGGATACGCCGAAGAAGTCTAGTGCGGCCAAGCCGATTTTTGGGAATGGTCTCGAGAGCGCACTGTTTGCCGTTGGGGTGGCTTCTTTGTCACTGCTATTATCGATATGAGAGTTTCGTGCTGGCAATTAATAGGCGAGAGAGAGAATGAGCGAGATTGTTTCGGTTGATGGGTGATGGAGGATAGACGATGCAATGATGATACCCCCAATGCCCTTTTATATAGACACGCATCCTAGCGCTAATGGCAGTTTTTGTAAAATGTAATAATATTGGAGAGATGAATTGGGATGAGGGATGATTGGGATGGGGTGCATATTTGATGGGAAGAGATGAGATGAGGGGTTTGGAAATATTGATGGGTGGGGATGACGATGGTTGGTGATGGGAGGTCGTAGTATATGTAATAGACCTACTGTTGTCAACTTATTTGGAAGATGAAGATGAAGATGTTATGGAAGTGAGGGTGGGGGTTAATGGGTAAGTTGAGTATGAGTTGAGTTTGTGAGTTGGTTTCGGGGTTGGTAGGTACCTAGGGAGAGAGAATCAAGGTTGAGATGGGAGAGTTCTCCCGTTTTGAGATTTCCTGTCATTTCGATCCTTATTATGTCATACAATCGAAGAGAATTGAGTTTACCATGCACACTTTCCAAAAACCACTGCAGCGGTAAGCGGCAGTGCTATTACGGGAGTCGTCACAATTCCTCGCTTCTGAATCTTGTTCCGCTTCTGGGTCTGTTGCAAGATTTCCATTCTTTTCCAGCAATTGCGAGCACTCTGTTGGGTATGATCGCAGATCAAAAAGGGGTTACCCCTTATTGGCCAAGAAGCATCTTTTGATAGTTCAATCGAAGATCCTTGACAGGTGCTAGGCATTTCCTTTCCGTTGCGAATGAGGATTCTGTTGAGACAAGACAATGGAGCGCCAAGAAAGTCGAGGTTCTGTGGCATCGTGTTGCAAGAAGGAGAGATACGATTATTGCCTTCTGCTGCGGTGATCACGTCTCCGATACCAGAACAAATGACTAGAGCATCGACATACTTGGCAACTTCCAGCCAGGGTCTGCCTGTGCTTTCAATGTTGACTTCCTTCATACAACTACCCTTTCCGGGTTCTAGGATGAGATCCATCAGCTCGAAACCGTAGAGGATCTTTCTCGAAGCATCATCGGTCTTTTGCATGCAACCGAGAAGGTTAATATTGAAACCAAGAAGTAGAGCTGATAGGCTTAATGTATTCGCTCCTTCTCCGGAAACTGGAATGCTACCATGAGCTTGGAGCAATGGCTGAAGGCTTCCCACGTCACTGTAAGGCTCAACAAACGGTATCGGATCGGGCTCTAAAGACCCTGATTGGGAATACCAGTCATGGCACATTTGCAACATCAAACCAAGTTTAGGTACAAGCCATGATCGCCTTGTCGCCACATCGTATATGATGGCCAGCTGTTTGGATGTGGTGGTAAGCATGTGTGTAAACTGCGTTTGGGCCGGGAAATTTAGCATATTCGAGACGTAGACGTATGACGCTTGAGCAGAAATTCCGATCTGCATGGGGCTTGCTGTCAAGGCCTGAAGTCCTCCAGCAAGTCCATGGAGGTGTAGGGTTGTCTTTTTCTCTCTGGCGCCCGAGTAGTGGAGTATATGCGAGAGTCTTCTAGTGCCAAGGTTTATTTGTGCTTGTTCACACCATCCTACAAAGCAACGTGCCTCGCGGAACTCCTCAATGTCGCCAAGACAGAAGTCGCGCTGACTTTTGATGGATAATTCGTACGGGTTTATTTGGCCATCTTTATTGACTTCCAAATGAAATTGGACGTAATTCTGGCCGTCCCTTGTTTTGATATCAGTTGGGAAGAGGGCTAATTGGTAGCCCATCAATGCCACGTTATTCCCCAGATCGACCGTATATTGAACTGCTGTCAAAGCGAGCATGAGTTCGAAGGATAACTCCAGTCCCTTTCCATTTTGTGGGTAGGATATAGCTTCGTCCCTTTCTACCACTGCACCGCAAGAAAATATTTGGTGCCAACAAGCGTATCTTGATTGTGGCAGTACCCTTTTTTGTAGAAGGACGTCAAGGTGCAACCAATGGCGCCCATCCTCAGATCTTATACTCGGTTTATACGTGGCAGATACGAGACTCAGGGTATCTGACCAGGGAACGCAGAGTGCTTGGCATACGAACGATATAGTATCAGAAATAACTTCAACTTCCTTGAGCGATAGTTCCCGTGTGTTTGTGATGATGATCATGTTTCCTTTAACGGCCATTCCAAACCGACTAACGAGATCTAATGCTCCATTGACTTTGCCGGGCATTGTTACTAAGAATGTTATTATAATATTTGGAAATTGAAACCCCTGAAGGGAAAGGCCAGGCTAGATGGTAGCGTCTTTACTGGTAAAACATGTCTCTCGGGATATCTTCTGATCTTTATTCAAAGCCGTTTCAATCTCGTAAACACGTTGAGAGATTTGAGGGTAGATTGAACGCAATTTAGCTAATAAATCAGATCCGTTTGCTGCTCAGAGCCAGATATGTGTTACCACATCAATTGATTTAGAGCACCACCCATTTGCTCTCGCTCTTATTTTAATTCTCTTTCATAGGTCCGAAATGAAAGAAGCCTTAAAAACGGGAGAACTTCTCCCATTCAGACCTCTGTTCTGTCTTATAGGTCTGACACAATGAGGGTCAAACTGGGAGAGGGGTGGCGCTCCAAATCAAGTTGAATTAATGCGGTGATATTTCTTTCTGTAGGTGCCACGACTGAAAGTAGAAGACTCTTACCTTCACAAGTGAGTGGTGCAATATGAATAGCACGAGCAATAGCATTGAGGATCGCTAAGCCACGCCTTTTCCAACTCCTTTCGATATACTCTGAACACTTTTCTGCTCTACTCGTAGTATCGCCTGTGTTGGAACTCTCAGTCTGTACAAGAACCACGTGGTTTTTGATAAATTCTCTGGTTTGCTGGGAGTTGAGGCCCATTTCTAGACGTGCCGGTAATTCCGTTTCGAAAGCCAAGGAAAATTCCGCTGCGGGAAATATCGCTTCCGCGATCCATGCAGCGTGCTTCACGATGTTACTTTTGTCGCTTTCGAACAACACTTGCCAAAAATTCAGCGCGCACGCATGTTTGGTCAACCGTGCCCCGACCAAAGGCCGATATCCAGACTCTGCCGCCTTCTTCTGAGCAAGGGCTATATTGGTGCCTGCATTTAATAGCGCCATGATAAGCGGTGTAAATGCTCGGTACTCGTAAGCATCGCCCAAAGCTTCCAAAATGGGGTGGCCTGCTCCAGCTTTTGAATTAGAATCAGCTCCCTTCGATAATAAAAGTGACACCAGATCCAAATGGCAACCGCGAATTGCCTCTGTCAATGGACTCGTCCCGCTCGTCGCCGTCATATCAATATCCGCTCCTCCTTCTAACAATAGTTCCACCAGATCCAGTTGGCCAACGCGACATGCCTCTATCAATGCATTCGTCCCCTCTCGAGTCGTCACCCTCATGTTGATATCCGCTCCACCCCGTATCAATAGTTTCATCAGATCCAGATGGCGAAAGCGACATGCCTGTACCAATGGACTCGTTCCGTGCGGCGCCGTCATATTGATATCCGCTCCATTCTGTATCAATAGTTCCACCAGATCCAGTTGGCCAACGCGACATGACTGTACCAATGGACTCATTCCGTGCGGCGCCGTCATATTGATATCCGCTCCATTCTGTATCAATAGTTCCACCATATCCAGTTGGCCAACGCGACATGCTTCTATTAGTGGACTCGTCCCGCTCGGGTTGCTCGTCGCCTCTGCCGATCGATTCATCCTGCTCATCGCCGTATAATAACTATTGACATCTGCTCCAGCTTGGATGGCTTTGCGCAGCATGGTTACGTCTTGCTCCCAAATTGCTGTGAAGATAAGCCCATTGGGAGTACTAGAGCTCGACTCGGTATCGAACTCCCGTTCTTGAACCCCAGATATGCCAGATATTTTGCGTTTCTTTTCCTCCCCGTGCTGTCGTGATTCTTCAGTCAGCACTCCCATAGCCAAATCCTCATGGTCCTCTCGTTGATTTTTGCTGCCTTTCTTGTCGGACTTGGGGTTATCGCTTGTCAAAGGCTGTTGAACGTACTGCACATCATCGGGCTGGTCGGATCTGGTGAATGATGAGATAGTAGTGATATTGCCAATCTGGCTGTCGTAGTTGCCGTTGAAGCCATTGTCGTAGTTATCGCCATAGTTATTATTGCCAGAGCCTTCTTGTTCATCAATGAACAGACGATTACTGTTGTAACCAGACATCGTGAACCTTCAGGTAAGGGGCTTCAAGCGTCAATAGTGTCGTGGTTGAAGTTTTGCGGATCTCAGGAACAGTTGATGAGAGTAGAGGTCATCGACACCGTGACACGGTGTAACAAGAAGATACCGCCCAAATCTTACCCGGGTTACACAATGTGGTTCAAATTTCAAAATGACAGAGAACCCCAAAAGCGAGAGAAATCCCATTCTAGTCCCAAATGTCTCTTCGTAGGTTAACACAAGGAGAATCAAAAGGGGAGAACCACAGCTGAGAACCATGACTCTCATATTCTTGTGAAATTTCAGACACATTATGGTCAAAAACAGCAGCCGGGATAGGGATATTCTTCATTGACATCGGAAGGGTTCGTTCACCATTACAGTAAAATCTCGATATAAGGATGTACCAATACAGAGAACGTACGCTAGTACTCATCGTAATAATCGTCGGAATTACCGGTATCTTCATGGGAAAGATGATATTTATAAGCGGGGTTCGAGGCAAGGAATTCAATAGATAGTAAACATTTTGAATGCATCCCACTTCAAGGCATTTGAAAGTGTTATTCACCGAATTCTCTTAGCGGGCTTTGACAAGAAAAAGGGGGCCCGGGGTTTGAAGCACAGGCCAAGAACCCCGCATTTCAGGAGCTCCACGGAGGGAGAGGGGAGCTCCCAGTTAAAACCCCCACTTCATTTCGACAAGCAAAGAAAATCATAAGATTGAATTCAAGTTCCCATTCCAACTTTGGACCTCTAAAGTTTTCGCAAAGACTTTTCCAATTGCACCTCAAATATGTCCCCAAAGCTTCGCATCGCAGTTGCACAATCGCAAACGCTGTCCGACACCCCTGCGACCATAGCAGCACTCGAACATACGGTTAAAAGAGCGCAGAGCCAAGCTGTCGACATAATCCTCTTCCCTGAAGTATACCTCGGAGGATATCCGCGAACAGCAACATTCGGAGCTGCAGTCGGTGCCCGCAGACCCGAAGGTCGAGAACAATTTCTACATTATTTCAAGGATGCTGTGGATTTGGGAGATACCCCAGAGGGTGGTGGAGATAAGTGGGCGAACAGGCAATTGGAAGCTCCGAAGGAGGGAGTGAGAGGTGATGGCACACGAGAGGAATTGGAGCGAATTGCGATGGAGACGGGTGTTTTTATCGTTACTGGGTGCGTGGAGAGATGTGGGGGGACTTTATACTGTGCCGCCTTGTACGTGTGTCCCAGACTTGGTGTTGTCGGAAAGAGGAGAAAGGTTATGCCAGTAAGTTACCAATTTTTTATATTGGCAGATATGCTAAGGTTATCTATAGACTGGCAGTGAGCGTTTAATCTGGGGCCAAGGCCAACCATCCTCCCTCCGCGCCGTAACCACAACAATTCGAGGTACAAAGCTTACGCTGGCCGCGGCTATTTGCTGGGAGAATTATATGCCACTATTACGGCAATCATTGTACAGTCAAAATGTGAATCTTTACCTTGCACCGACGGCAGATGCAAGGGAGACTTGGCTTCCTCTGATGCAAACTATTGCTCTGGAAGGTCGATGTTTCGTGTTGAGCGCGAACCAGTGCGTCAGAAAATCAGACTTGCCAAGTTGGATTACCGATATTGAAGAAAAAACCGCACATGCAAATGGATCGGGGGGTGGCAACGGCAGTACATCAGGTGCTGCAGGACCGAGAAGAATGTCATTCGCCACCGACGATGGAAACGAAATCGTACTGCCAGATCTCGCAGAATGCAAAGCTGCGCAAGCAAAGAAGAAATCAGTATCATCCCAGTACGTATCCCGAGGCGGATCATGCATAATTTCTCCTCTGGGAGAAGTTCTACAAGGCCCGCTTTGGGAACAGGATGAGGGTTTACTGACTGTTGAGGTTGATTTTGATGATTGTCTTCGAGGAAGACTTGATATGGATGTTGCTGGAAGCTATTCGAGGTATATTTCAATTGCCCTGAAAACTCGGTATTACCGGTACATTGCTTTTGCTGACAGGATCTAGGAACGATGCTTTCAAGTTGTCGGTTGAGGGGTTGGATTTGAGCCCACCTCCTTAGATGTGAGCGGATGAATTAGGGCTGAGTGAAAAGGTAAGTTGTTGAAGTTGAAGAATCCTCGTCTAACCCAGGTAGTCTGGTCAGTTTGTAAATATGGAACATTGTGGGCTGAAGCAACTTGAACGGCCGGCCATTCAAGTATGAATTTTATGATTGCCTGACCTAACCCCTACTTTTCTTTTTTGAGCTTTTCCTCGGTCGATTTTCATTGCTTCGTCTTTTCCCCTGAAAGCTGTTTCGTTGCATTGCGAGCAAGTTTGTTTCGCATGGAAAGCAACACTCTGCAGTTGATCTATGATTCCCAAAATTTAATAAATTTAAGCGATCATAAGAAGAAAAGTCATCTTTCTACATATTCGATCCTCTATTACTCAAAGCTAGTGTAGTGTGCGAACCAGGCCACCCCTAGATGGCGAGCTCTAACCATTACACACCCAGCCTACCCTGCGATTGCCAATCGCAGGGTAAGCGAGTTGTGACTCACCGACCCGAAGTCCCGAGTTTCGTCTTTTACGCGAATAGGCACCCTCTTTCATTATGATACTATTCAAAAAGTAAAATTTTATTTCGTTTTCTTATTATACAATGTACATTTGGGTTTTTCTCACGATAAATGGAGCAAAATCCTTGGTTACGGTGAAGTGGTGGTGGAAAATGGTCTCGTGCTTGCACGGGAAATGTTGTTCGGGATTTGAACAAGCGGAATTCATGAATTGAGTCAAACTTAGTTAAATGACACGCAGCTTAGCAAGTGCCACTCGCTTAAAGTCTGTTGTTGTCGGAATTAGATGAGATTTGCAATTCAAAATGTCGCATCAACATACTAGCTCTCAAGACAGGAAAGGTGAAAATTTCCATTGTATAAATTCGCCCCTGATATTGTCGTATATATTATAACATTTGTTGCAATAGTAGAATAAAAATTTATCTTTTCAAAGCCCGCGACAATCACCATGCGGCAGAGTAGTGACAGATCGTGCGCACCCTGTCCTCGAACTTTTCCTCGCCAAACATGCACTCAAACTCTCACATGACGAACCCTACCAAGCATCTAAACCAACTTGACCAAAACTGGTGGTGGTCCACCTGGGAAAGTACCGTTAGTACCGTTTGGTGGAAGTCCACCGAGGCCGTTAGGGTTGGAAACACCACCAGCTGCGGTGAGAGTGGCAGCAGCGGAGATGTTGTATGCGGCGGTGAGGTTGATACCGAAGGCAATCCATCCGAAGATACCCTCGTCGAGAGTGCTGCCAATGAGACTGTATTCGACAACTGGGTCACCGAGGGCAGCTTCTTGAGCCATGATTCCGTCCTCGAGGTTGGTTACGAGGGCTTGGGTGTTGGTGGAGTATGGGGTGAAGGTGTCGGCTTCAGCGATGAGGTCTTGATCGAAGAAGACTTGTCCGATCTGCATGAAGAAGATTACAAGTCAGTAAAATTCTATGAGGAGACTTCGAAGGAGTTTCGTTTGGAGGGTTGAGATGCGCCAAGGTCAGGTGATGTGGCCCCCTTTCGCATCACCTGACCCAGCCTCCTTGCGAAATGAGAGGGAATCTCGAGCGCCATGCAGCATTGAACGTTCGATGAATTTTGCGACAAACCAACGAGACAAAGAGTTTAGAGAAATAAATACTAACGTGGCTGATATATCCACCACTGTAGGTTCCATTAGCCTCAACAGAGCCGTTGAATCGAGCAGTGACGTGGATGTGAGTAGCTCTGCCAGAGTAATGACCTGGGAAGAGAGTCTCAAATTGAGCAACGCCATCACTGTCGGTTGGCTGGAGTCCTCGGAGGAAGGTGTTGTTGAGGTTAGTCAGATCAGTGTCATCTCCGTTTCCTAGGTTTACATATTTTAGCAAGATTTTCTCAAAAAATCTGCGTTGGCAAAATTTCTCACCTTGTGCAATGACACCAGAGTAGACACCAGTGGAGTTGGCGTGCCAGATCTCAACATAGGTATCAGTGACAGGGTCGCAAGTGTCAACATCCAAAACCTGAAGATCGAGGATCAAATCGATACCAGCATCACCCTCGGTAACATCGTAGCGGACGTACTCGCCAGAGACGTCTAAATCGTTTCATTAGCCTAGACGAGTGAGCAGGAGGAAGGTGAACACATACAGTAAGGTCCTTCAGTGACTTCGGGGACAAGTATACATGAGGCGTTGCTAGCGAAAACGACTTCTTCAGAAGTATGAGGGGAGTAGTCCACTGGAGATGTATGGTTGACAGTGAGAACATCAGGCCAGGCACGGGCTTTGAGGTATGGAGCTTCGACATCGAGGTTTCTCTTCTTGCGAGCCTTCTCGGCTGTCGCCTTACGACGTTGAATTGCTCTCGCTTCTATGCCACGAGCCTCCATCTTGGCTTTGCACCCGGCGAGACCTCGCTTGCCAGTCGACAAGAATGCATCACGTTCAGCAATCTCAGCGGCAATGTCATGGCCGGGGTGAGCAGCAACACTGCTCACCAATGCAGCAGCGGTGAGGAGAGGAGTGATTAGCTGCATGATGAGTGACAACAGAATTGAAAAGGAGGGAGTGTTGTAAATGAATGAGGATAATAGAGAAGGTGAAGTTAGAAAACTACAACGCGAACACCGGTTATATAGACCAGTGATCGAAGACCCTCGCGATCCATGATGCAGCCTTCCATGATGTTCATCTACAACTTACTCATTGAGCCTCAGTACTTGGAAGTTGCCAAGCCAAGATATATTGTTCCGGCCATGGACCTGCTCATAATTGATAAACGGGCAAGGAAAGCGTGGACGGGGACGCTAAAGCAATTTGAGGGGTTAAGGTTAAAAGCCCTGTACATGTAACCCCGGATTATTCAATTGGCCCTTTACAAATTCGTGTGGCTTGATTGGCCATCGTCGCTGTGGCCCTTGCATCGCGAAGTACTAGGTATTGTTTCGCCATCCATTACCCGTCTTTTCTATGCGCTTTCTGACGCGTCTTTTGCATTTTACCATGTGGGAAGAATGCTAGAGTGGACGTGGGGCTTGGCGAAGGCACATCGCACAATAACCGCGGGGGTATTATCTACATATAGTAGGTGACTCAAATTCCCAACTGCCCTTTCAATCGCCAATGAAAAAGCCAAGGCTAGATGCCCATATAAAACCCCAACATCATGTTGTAGTAAGCGAGTCAAGTATCCCAGTCTCATTTACAAATCTCATTCTGCTCGTCACTGATTTCGGTGTCCAGAAACTTCGACCAAAAGTCTGACCTTCCCAAGTCGATATATCGATCGACTTTGGCTAATTTTTCGAAGCGAATCGCTGCTTCCATCCTGTATTGCGCAGGAAGTGGCGTTGTTTCAATCTATGCAGCTTGTTAACCTACGTAGAAAAACCGGAAGCCGTTTATGGAAAATAAATCGTTCAACTCACACATGGCCTTGTTCAACGAGATAGCAAATGATGGAAATTCTTCCATTACTGATGTAATTTTGCGCAAATGAAATTCGTTCATGGAAGCAATTGATCAAGTCGACGCGATAGGCACACAGAGCCTAAGCATGAATCGAGCAGACAGTCCGCAGCTCATGACTTGGCAATAAGGAGCTCATTCCAAGTCGAGCTCTTCATCAGATTGCTAAGCATTACACAACTACAAAAATGTTGAAGTTTCTTCGAAAAAAAGAAAGGATTCAACATGTGTTCCAACCTCAAGTCAAGAGCCAAGGAAGTCCTGCGATGTACGACCAGGAACAATTACGCGTCGTGGGAACTCGCACAAGATCTCCAATGCATGCCAATGCCAGACAGGCATACGACATGCAACGGAAAATGCAGTACATCCTCGCTTCGACAGTACCGAGTGAGGTATGGGGAATCCCTAGCAAGTGAGTGCAAGTAAGTGAAGTGGAGATTTCCGTGGAAAACTTTCGTCCAATTAAATATTTTCCATCGTGCATTTCCGCAGACAAGGGTACAGTGAAGGGGTAGAACTGCAGCGTCCACCTTTCCCCCCTATCCTTGTCGCTTACTGCTTTTCCAATCACATTCCATTGCTCGTTAATGGAAGCGCTGCCAGTGAAGGAAATCTGGAGTGTGACGTGGGGGAAGTAAAAGAGGGAGGTCTCGCTAAAGCCTTATAACCCAGAACCCAGAACCCGGCTTTGAACGCGTACGGTATCACGCCGTTAAAGATTGGAAGCAGGCATGCTTTTTTACGGCGGGAAGAATTGAAGAGGCGTGTTCTTACTTGGCATTCCTCCATTCGTTGTGATCCTCTTCGTTCATCGGTTCAATTTCCAAGTTTGGATTCTTGAAACGAGAAAAGCGATGGAAGCAGCAGTTGACATCACACTGCAAAGGGGTGCTGTACGTGGCACTCTGATTCTTTGGTAAATAAGTGATATTCTCAGACCTCGTAGTGTACGGGGCTTCCCTAGTGTCTTGAGCGCTTCTTGGGGGTTTGATGATATTGGAACGAGATCACAAGCATCAGCTTCTTCGGACTTTGAGTCTATTTCCATGAATAAAATAGGGATACACTTTCAATTAATCGTTTAAACACGCGTCGAGTACCTTGGGAATTGACATGAGCAAACAATTCAAGAATCTGAAGTAGCGTAAGTTCAGATGAACCCTCAATCCAAACTGCACTGTCCCCTAACCGAAAGAACACACTTCTTAATAGCCACAAAATAATGCATGTGCCAAGACTTCAATCAACATTACGCAATATGGTGTACTACTTTTATTGAGATAGCACCATATTCACTCCCTTCCATTTCTCGTTTTTCCCGCCAGAAGCTGCGATGACTTGTGGCAATTGGGCCGCTTTGTGGTGATAAGTCTCCTGAAATTGCCTTGAGAGGTATTCAACTCGCAAGAAAACTCTTCTTGGGAAACAATTTTGCCACCCGAAGTTCGACTACCGGTCGCAGCAAGACTTCATTTTTACTTTAAACAATTTAGCGTCGAAACCTTTTGATGTCTATGTGTAATTCTGACCGATCTATAACTCACCATTCTAGGCTTCACTGTATATGTCCCGCCTCCTTTTGACCTGAATGAGATACAGCTTATGGGTCTCCTTACGATGTCCGTTCTCGGTTTCTAACAAGCGACTGCACTGGCAGAATTGAGCACAGCTAAAAAATCGCACATGATTTTCGCGGAGATTTGAAGATTGATCCCGGCTCTGGTACCGCCCGAGGGCCTTCTTTTCTCCAACCAGAAAGCACTCGCTGAAATAGATGACATATTTGAAAAATTTGGATGCTTGAGCAAAGATTAATGATCAATTCTAAAGTGGAATTTTGTAAATGCGGTACTAATTGGAACGCATAATGGCGGGAAAGGGTTTTTGTGTATAAATTTTAGTTTGCACCCATTGTATTGTAAGACTCGGATGTTTCGGTCTTGTGTGAGTCTGTTGGTCCATCGGAGTGACCTTTTTGCCACGGGACTGGTGTTTTGGGTCTGCGCCTGGAGCAGATTCTGGATGCGGACTTTTTTTTTTCTCCCTTCAACGACAGGAGAGCTTGTTCTCGATATAGACCAGTCTAGAGTGTCTACAAGAGATGTTGTGACAGTCATGGTATTTTCCCAATGAGAATGAGCATCCATCGTGATAGGGTGAAAGTCCAGAAATAACAACACTTTAGCAATTGTTTAGACTGCTTTCGATATCCGCTAAAGAAAACCGTAAAAGAAACTTAGGGTATCGTACATAAACCGAAAACTGATGGTGCAGCGGTGCTGGCTGGCATCTAACTTCGTGCACGTGCCGATGGGGGCCATCCACGTGACTCAGGGGTATACTTAAGCGAAGCAGCTCGACCTTTATCTTAAGCTCCTGGGCAATTTGCAATAAATGCTCCAAGTATTTACAGCAGATCTACTAAAAAGCCGTGGCTCAATTATAGGCTTAGGCACAACGGGTACAGTTGCTAAAGTCATCGGATTCGCTTGAACTATGAGAGTCAAGCGGCTCATCGTGATCAACAGGTATCCTGTGTCTTCATCACCCCATTATACACTTCGCAAGCTTATCGATTTAATCGTTTGTAGTCCACTGTGCGAACTGAATTCTAGCACAGCCCTTAAAGGCTGAAGCCACGAGAAGTGAGTACTTTCAGCAATATATTCCCCCTTTTTTTTATATCACGACCATACATTGTATGCTACTAGGAAAAATAAATCTTGTAAGTTGATGTAACTATGAGTGACCTTGGAGGATGGACCACCCTAGACTGTATACAATCCAAATGACCAAACATAACGGGCCAGCCAATCGAGCAGTCTGCCGAAAACACGCACAAGGCAACCGCCAAGAAACCGGCCAGCTGTCTCAACATCTCCCCAGGGATGCTTCAAGCCTGGCTGGGTCTTAGCCACGTGGAAGTCAGCGACCCAGCCTTAAATCGGGGAAAGTCTACTAGCATTTGAACATTGTGGGGGTCCGGAAGCCGAAGTTTTGTTTAGTGTAAGGTATGATGGGCAAAAACTTTGAGCTCTTACTGACGATGCGACGTCGTCTACTTTTAGGTCATGGTGAACGAGGTTGTAAACATGGTTGTAGTGTTCAAAATTGCATTGCAAGCTGTCTAACGCTACTAGCAGAGGCCATCCACACCACCATTAAACCATCTTCTCAAAAGAAACAACAAGGTAAGAAATCACTAGATTTAAGCATGATCCATGACCTCCCGGACCCCCAGAATCTCCCGGCACACCGTTGAAAAGACGGCGAAGTCACACCACAAAAGAAAACAATGTCTCTCCTATCTCAGCCTGCCTCGGCTCATCAGTACTCGAAAACTTCTCACATCGACAAATTCTCAAATTGACTTCCGATCCCCTGGAAATCACCATCGGTACTAACCCACTCCCCACCCTGCTCAACATACTCCTCTCCCAAATCAACACCCCCAGCTCCAGCAGCGTATTCATAGCCCTCATATTCCTCGCCAGCCTGTCCAGCGTACTGATATTCCTGGTAACCACTATGCGAAGTATCGAGATACTGGTGGACATTCTCTTGCGTGTGCGAACCGCTGTGGTAGGAGCTGCTAACGTTCTTTTGGGTGCTATCTTTGTGGTGGTGTTTGGAGTGGCTGCTGGACTTTTTTTTGGTGGATTCGGTTGCGGGTTTGGAGGATTTTGAGGTGGGTTTGGAGTGGGAGTCTGTTTTTGAGCTGTGCCTGTGGTGTTATAATTTAGAATTGTTTCTTGATCGGTAGAGTGGAAAGTTGGAGATGGTGGGGTGAGAATTACTTTTTGGATTTGCTGGAGGTGTGAGCCTTCTTTGAATGGCTTGAGTGTTTTGAATCCATGGTGATGTATATTGAAGGTGTGGGGAGTCTCAAGTAATAGGGCTGAGAAGAGGATATCGTTCAAAATTAACTAAGTTGATGAAACTTATGCGTAGAGTCGAAGATCAAGCTGAGGATGAAGGGTGATTGCAAACTCCAACTTGGCAGGTTTCTCGAGAATATTTATATCTGAATTGTAAGGAACAAAGTTGATTGAGCAACACATAGCAAGGAGGTCATCGATGCACCACATATCGTTTTTGCTAACAGGAATGCCCTCACCGGTGTTGTTTGACTTAGAGTGTGGGGGTGTAGGGCTCACGGGGATTTTCCATTGGGAAAATTGAGAGGCTTCCCACGGTGATCATTTACAACACACCATTGGAAAGTTGATGGTTCAATACGACCGAGAGATAACAAGAAGTCGTAATTTGGTCCATTCTCAGCCGATTTTGAAACTAAGTCAAAGACCAAATTCCTTTACGTGGAAGGTACCCAGGCCAAGCCACATTTCTAGAAGCATTTCTGTGCATCGGGGGGATTGCCTTTCCGAGAAGGTCAACGGGATTTGTGTTTCTAGAAGCGTTCGACATCTCGGAGAAGTTGCTAATTCGAGATATTTAACATTCCATAGGGAGGATGGCTTACATGGATAAGACATGATCGACGATACAGCCAACTGGGGCACAAGGCGTAGAATGAACCGCACAGCACGTTCTTCGTGTGTTCGATTGAAGCTTATCATCTGAGAGCCTCGAGAATGCCACGTTCTAGAAAACCAAGGGTATGGAGTTGTGTCTCGCGGTCGTAATGATGGGCGTGTCTAGATGGCCGCTCCCCTATCCTTGCGAATATTTCAAGGAGGGGTCTGTAAACAGATAGATCGAGTCCTCGGGTTCTCTGCTAATACACCGAGAATGTTTCGGTGTCCTCACATCTTCACTGTTGAAGGTATAAACCGCCTGTGCTGTGTATGCAATGACCGCGCCACTTAACACTTTGAGATATCAGAAGGAACATGCAGGAAAAGATGACTGAATCGGGACTATCGTTATACAAAGGATGATCGAATCTGGCCGAGGTATGGTCTAGAAACATTCTTAGAATAGCCAAGTCTCATTCAATCGGATCAATCACCTTACGCGCACGAGCCACCGATGTCTTCAAGTCGAAGACATTGACTTCGGGGAGAAGAGACTACTGGCCGTACTCGGTCATCAGTAAGGCTTTGCGTAAGGCATATTGCTATGGTACAAATTGTTCATCAATAGAAATTCATACGCTTTTGACAAGCGAGGTTTTCTATCTTCAAGTGCAGAAGATGTGAGCGCACGAGCCAGTGATGTTTTCGACAGTTCGGCATCGGGAACCATATCTACTCGGACTTCAGAAGAGGCCTGCCCGAGGCACAATGTCAGGGAACCTTGTTACACGTGTCATACAGAAAGTTGAACGCAAGAAAATCGTCTTCAAGTGGAAAAGGGGGGGTGAAACCAAAGTTCGCGAGAATGATGAGATTTCCAGGCCGTCTATCCACAAAAAGCCATGAGCGGGAGTTCGTCGGAGCTAAATTGGTGGGAAATACCCATAGACAGGCTCTGCGCAAGGCATATTCTCATGATAACACCTATTTGGGGATAGAATTCGGACAGACAAAGTCCACAATTTTCAAAGTTAAAAAAGGAACTCATGTAAGAGCGCAGTTCACAGCGCATGGGCTATAAGCCTTAGCCGAAGTGCGAGACATAATTAACTGCGATAGAAGGGTAAAAAAATAGAACAAAGTATTAGGGCAGGCCAATTCCGCTGTGAGGTGCGCTCTTACCCAAGGTTTGAAACACAGAGTTGTAAAAATAATGAGATGCCGCTATCCATCTTACAAAAAGCATTCCGCTAGAAGTAGCCAGAATCAAAATAGCAGGAAATACTCGTAAGAATAAAACGTAGCACAAGCAACACGTTTCTTGCTATATATAAATCCATAAACCCGAGAATATCTTCGTTGAAAACGGACCTCGGCAGGCGGGTTATTGTTGAGTGAAACACTTGAGCCAAAGTAGCGACCTACTGTCATCTGAAAGATGTATCGGCGACTTGACACTGAAAAGAAAAAATACGCACGGGAGTTAAGAAAGTTCGAGAGAATGATAAATATAATAAAAGTCAATACAAGGATGAAGAGTTATTTTGATACGAGGGCCAGGAATTTAAATTGATAGAAAAGAAATCACGATTCTCTTGGTCTCAAAATAGAAAAACATGAAGGGAAAATTAGGTAGATGAAAATGAGAAGGTTGATCCAACTCCGACGATGACCGTGCGGTAGATGCAGCAAAGGCCAGGGCACAAAATCTGGTCAATGTTCGTAGACAAAGGCTTTATGGTAAAATTCCCCGACAAAGAAAAAAGGCCACAAACGAGTGAATGACTGAAAGGGGAAAAAATGCGCCACTGTTACGCTTTATCCATGACTCTGTTTTGACCGATCAGACCACAGTGGAAAAGGTACGAAGGCATCCAGCTTCAACTACCAATCGAACCCAGCAAAAAAAGACCCCATTGCCGCGAAGAAACATCCAAAGAATGGCCACCCAAAAGCACTTCGCCAGCTGGTCACACACCATAACGGCCGAAAAGCTAATCCTCCGCTCCATCTACCGGGACCTGCGCCGCGAACACACACGCAATAACACACTCTACCCACACGACTATCCGCATCCGGCCTTCATCTCATCAGTCTCTGACCGCATGGAGAAACTCATGAGTCGCTATTTCCATCCCTCGGAACTCGTTCGTACTTACTCTGCTGGAGTTTGTAAGGAGGCGATTGAGGCGGAAAAGAGGTGGTATGATGGTGATGCTTTTATGAATACGCAGTATTATGTGGGCGTGTTGCGTGATCGGTATTACCATAAGGAGATTGGGTATGGACAGTTTGTGGGGAGGAGGGTTAATGAGTGTGTTCCTGATGAGGAGAGGGGTTTTGGAGGTTGATTGTAGGGATTGAGAGCCTTCTAATGGCATGCGGATGCAAAGAAATTCTAACGATCAAGTAAACAAATGAAATGCGATTGAAAGTCATAAAACGCCAATGAAAAATTCCAAAGGAGAAAACAATGCAAGATTGAAATGTAACGAACACGGCCGAAATACGCCAAATGCTTGAAGAATTCGAAAAGAAGGACTGCACTGGCCGTCGTGTGTAACATGTGAATCCTCCAATATTCATAAAGTAGAGTCGAGCGAGGCCAGCCTCTCAGTATTTACTTACATGCATCGCTGTTTCCATCATGCGCGGTCGCACAACGAAAACGATACATCGTAAGGAAATGGAGGGGGTGAATCAGGTGATGCGAAAGCACAGACAAGCCGTTCCACAACGGGGCTCGCCAAGCAAACACGAAAAGCTTGTTTTGATTTCTCCACGATCATTGTGGGGTTCGTGCTTGCCGAGGAGAAAATATCCGACGAACCACGATATCGGCATTCATTGATATTGAAGTCATTCAGAGTTGTTGAAGATGCCAGCTGTAATTGGAATCTATGTGCGATGCGCTGAGTGTGGGGTATCCGGGACTTTCAATGCAGGCTGATTTAGTAATCGATGCATCAAGGTGGAAAGGAAGTCGCGACTGACCGAAAAGATCCGAGAATGAGAAGAAGCCTCGAGTTCATGGGGGATTCCGTTCATAGGCAACATGCTGGATATAATATTCGCGCAAGCTTTCACGACAGTCGGTAGTGAATTGGGTTGAAAGTTGCATCATCCAGGTACAAACCGAACTACCGTCGTTTGGAATACAAGGCCCCCTTCTCGCCCGATTTAAGGTCAATTGCGTGAGGTTATGAGAGAGAATTGGGGCCGAACGGGAGAGGCTCTCCCGTTTTCAGGACCTCTTTCATTTTGACCTTTATAGTGCCAGATACTCATAGAGAATTAAGATCAAATCGGGCGAGAAGAGGGGATCTTGTATTCCGGTACTTGCACCATCCCGTCTTTAAGTCATCGGTACCGGTATCCACCTTCATCCTTATCACTCCACTTGCGGCGCGATTGGACGGATTTCAACCGTGCCATGCCCGTTGCGGCGTAGTGTGGAGCGACGGGTTTCCCGCTTTCCCCAGTCCAAGCTCCCCTCAGCTGTTTTCATCAACACAAATCACTCAAAGCCTCAACCAACACCATAAGTGCTCCGATTTCCCTTTGCATCTTTGCGAATACCTTCAATTTAACCGGTAAGTCCTACTCATTGCGTTTTTACTTCGTCTCCGGGAATTGCTGGTCGCGTGCGAGTTCGAGCAGCTTCGGATCGCGATCGCATGCAGGGCTGTTTGTCAATCGCTTGCATCAGCGAGGTAGAAGAGGGATTGCTTCCCAAACTTGCTTTTCTTTTGCACGATCCGCGAAAAACACTACAGTACATTCCCTCTGTCCATCGTGGACATTCACGATTTTTCTCCACCGATTTCGAGATCGTTACCTTGTCTGCGCTTGCCCGAAATCTATATATGCGCAACGGCTAATTGATATCAACAACAGACAGAACTTTCCGACCTCAATTACACCCAGTTGACCATCTTCTCGGAAAAAATAAGCAGCAAGGTACGCTTCTCTATCAATCACGATCTATTCTTTTCGCGAGTCGATCGGTTCGTGCGGCTCGTGTAGAGTTGAGCTTTCGCGGTCGTTTCTGTTATGATCAACTCAGACAAGGAAGGGGGTGAATTTTGTAATTCGGCCTACACATGGAAAAGAAGCCTGCGCAATTACCCCCGCGGCTGACCGAACACCATTTCAACATCTCGAATTGCCACCTGAAATCATGCTAACACTCCTGCGTAGTCACAATGGCCGCAATCACCACTCTACAAGTTCGCGAAGTCATGAACCATCTCTCCAAGAGGAACTGGGCTAGACAGGAGGCCGGTGTTATTGTAGTCTTCTGCATCGTATTCATTGTCGCCGCCGGCCTCATCGGCCTCGCCATCAGCCGCTTTATCGCCCGAAAGCGTCTTGCCCGTCAAGCGACCCGTTCTAACGTCTAAACGCACCACCACTACCCCAAAATATGTGTATGGATGAGGGATGTACGGGTTGATCTCGACCTGGAGGATATGGCGTTTTGTGTGTACAAAGATTCGACGATCGAATAATCTTTTTGGCGTATTGGCCCCTTGTTGGCTCAAAGATTTTGGGAACATGGTTTATATCTACGGATAGTGGACATGTAGCACTGACGAACAAGGGAGGGAATGACTTGGGATGGTGTTGGAATGATATATTTTGCTGCTGTACCTAATTCCCCAGGAAGGAAGGTGGATAACATGACGATTCTACGATTGCGCTGGTCGTCATATTTCATAATACTTGAACTTAATTCTTCACTTTCCTTTACTGTACAACTTAGGCTTGGTGGAAAGAACGATACTAGTTTATGATTTCGAAGAAAAATCCGCTCCTAGTTTCTCATGTCCAGGTTGTTTGCCATTAATTCTTTACTTTCCTTTACACCATATTTGGGTTGCGGCTTGGTGCAAACAGTACCAGTCCAGAAAGGCCTCTCTCAGTTTTTCATGTGCGGATTTTACCATTTCTATCCAGCAGAGCTCATTCTCTAAACACTTCAAAAACTCGGCTGAAATGTTCCCACGCTACCGTATTAATCACCCCCTCCCTCCCGTTTTGAATTCATTGTGTCAGATATATAAGAGAGAGAGGATAGAGATTGAATGGGAGAGGTTCTCCAGTTTCTGGGTGTCTCCTATTTTCCAATTTATTGTGCCAGACATATAAGAGAGAATAAAGGAGTTCTCCCGTTTTCTAAGGCTCTCTCATTTTACATTCATAGTGCCAGATATAATTGAGTTGAATTAAATTGAATTTTAAATTCCTTTGAGGTTCTTTGATTAAAGGGAGGGAGTAGTAGGGAGATACTTAAACGATACCGCCAAGTATTTTAGTGTAGTTTGATGATGGTTGATTGATGGTTTGCTAAGTTGAACAAAAAATATGCCTTCGAATTACATCACCTCGTATGAATGATAATGGGATTTGAGAGATTGTAAGGTGAGGATGGATTATAGGGAAGGAAGAGTTATAGAGGAAGTGCGATAGGGTGTGTGGTTTTTTGTTTTATTCCCTGGTATACCACCTCATCTCGCCAAAAGAAAAAAATTGGTTTCATCTTCATTAGGAATTAATCGAATACAGCATCCCTCCGAAAGCTGCGCTCATGACAAGGAATGGGCCGACTTGGTGTGACGGGATTGTATGTAAACTAGCGCCGGTGGCCCTCTTTCGCTCTTTGTAGTCAACTTCGTTCTTAATTGAATCCTTTTACCTACCACCAATGGACCTTGTCAGAAGAAGTCGCACAATGGTACCCTATTCTGGACCCTCTACCAATGCCCATCAAGGCTTGCGCCGAATGTCAAGTTGTTATGCTTCGCGACCCGGTATCAAGGTCCACGAGAAGGACCTTATTCCGCATCATAATCTCGATACTCGTCTAATCTATATTCAAAAGAACCTAGTTCTCTTAAGGGGGTCTCAGAGAACAATGCGAATAATGACTTGGGTAGAGATGACAATATACTAAAGTCACTTCAAAGATCACCAAGAAAGCGAGAAATGAAAAGAACGATGGGATATAAATATATTGGAGATTATCACCCTCCCTCCCTTCTCCTCTACTCCAAACACCCACAACCCAAGCAATGAATTCATCCCAATCATACACTTCAGTGGAGAGTAACGCAATAGCATTCTCTACCCCCCTTTCCCCACTTCTCTTCCCCACATCCTCTAATTTCCCCTCAATATATACAAATTCAATTCCCCAATTTCCAATCTTCGCAATGAATGCATCCTAAATCGCAAAAAAGGGAGAACCAAATCTATACTTGAGACTCGGAAAGGAAAAAAAATGGACAAATGCCGCTCCCAGATGCCGAAAAGTCAAGTAAATTCAAATCCAGCAAAACTCCATCGCTCGCTCACTATTGGTATATGATTTGAACTCCGTGTTCAGCAAAAAAGGAGACAGGGAAAACATGCGGTACGTAAGGAGATCCAACATCATACATTTTATCCTTCGTTAAATCATATACCATGGGATATCTGACGACACACCGCGTTGCGAAACTCGTCAGCCTTGTCGCAAGATCTCTATTGCCGACTTTGAGATCGATATAAGTTGCCTTGCTGTGTGCTCGGATATTCAGATGGTGTGCTACTTGTATCGCTCTTGGCATCTTCATTATCGTTGCGATCCGCAGGGATGGCCAACTCTCTGGACTCAGATCTGCCGACGAGATCAATACCAAGACCAACGTCAGCATCGATCGTCACTCGTGGTACACTCTCATATGCAAAGCTACCATGGTGTGAGTCATATTCTGTTGCCTCATCAAGACCCCGCCATTCCTCGTCATCCTGAATCTCTTTGTCATCAAGAACATCCACAGACGGCGCCTCAGGTTCATAGTCGCTGAGAGCATTCTGATCCCAACCATTGCTTTCGTCTTCATCGATATCGAAATCGTTGGTCGGACTGCTGCCCAGCTCAATTTGGATGTCATCATCATCTTGATCTTGATATACTTCCACCATATTCATCTCGCTGACATGATCCTGGTATATTTCAATGTCCGCGCTACTTCTTGGTCGTGCAGGAGCGTATGGGGCATTGCTATGCGGGGTGGCATAGGCGGAAGGAGTTGTGTGTCGCTTGTCAGGAGCTGGAATGTCTTCCATAATCACAAAAGGACTAGGCGGTCCAACGCTCCAGCCAGGTGTGTTACGAGGATGACTTGGTGAGCGGGAGATGCGACGACGTTTCAAAGCTAGGTTGCTTGTCGATGCGGAAGTCTGTCGGTGGTGAGAAGATTGCGTTTCCTGGTCGTGTGAGACAATGCGACGTTTGCCTGGCTGTGACGGGGACCTGAGTGGAACCATAGATGACATGGAAGATGTGCGGATATGCAATGGACGAAAAGGATGACGTTCTTGAAATGGTGAAAGAGCTTTTGATCTCGGTGGTGCAATAGAAGTCGGCGTTGTTGAAGCAACTGGCGACACAGCAGCTGACGAGAAATGATCGGATGGTGAGACGGGCTCTTCCTCTGGATATTGGAATGAGCGAATGCTTAAGCTAGATGATTCAAATGAGGAGTGCAGACTTGGAATTGGCGGGTCAAGGCGTTCATCAAATTCCCAACAAGGTTCATGAGCGTCGGCTTCAGGGGTATGGTTACTAGGTTGGTCTGGATAAATTCGAGGAAGCCGTCGCAACTTTTGCCAAGTCCAATCCGCAGTATCGCCATGATGCTGGATATAACTGTCTCGCTGTGTGACATAAAGACGTCTAGTGCCGGCCTTCTTCATAGCAACGCCCGACGAAAGGAATTGCGCCGTCCAAAGAGCTGGCGTGACCATCTCCGAAGTATTCAGTAGTCGAAGAGTGGAATTTTTGTGAAGCTTTCGCAATGGAATCCAAGACGCCTGAAGACCTAGGTAGTGGGACAAGGACTTGGGGATTGCATTCGACTCGTCATCATCATGCTGCGTATAAGGATCCTCGATGAGTTTTGTCGGAAGGTCTCCAAAAGCTGAAATCATGGCAGCTTGCACATCCGATGCGTCGGGCCCCTTGACTTCGACCAGCCTAACCAATCCACGACTTCGGAGTCGTTCATCAACTCGGCTTCCAATCCCACATGCCTTTGCTGCTAGCCATGAGTCGTCTTCTTCACCTGCTAGATCAGGTGCAGATCTTTCCCAGGCTGAAGTCTGATCATTAGCAACAAGAGAAGCTTGCCTGGCTGCTAAAACCTGATTCTGGGTTTGAGTCCAGCTATCTTCACCCGCACTGATTCCTCTGTTGCGTTGGGTTGTGAAATCGTTTGATGACCAAACACCCATCAGGTTGGAACCAAAGGGAAGAAATACGACCTCAATTTCCCATGGCCGGGCGGAGGAAGGAGGTGCAGCAGCTCGTAGTTCATTTACCAGTGCTTCAAGTGCCTCAATACGAGAGGTTTCAGCAGCTATGGTCGGGAAACTGTTGGTCGCTCTAGAATTGAATGAGCCGTCTCCAAGGTGATGATTACCCTCGCTCGCGGTCTCAGCGAGGGCAGCTTGGGCTTTCTCGACATCATCCATTCTAATCTCAAGATCCGTGACACGGCTATCCATTAAGCTGTTGCTTTCCTCAAGCTCCCCGATAGCAGGGTGGGAAAAGGATGCATTTTCCAACGCTTCCAGTCGGCCTTCATGGTTCGCAATAGAGTCTGGCCATGTATTCATTCGAGTGAGGACACTGCGAAGCCTGGGGATCAGATGCTTGTCCTGATCATCGCCTATGGTAGCAGACTCCTCGTCGGGATTCGAGTTGGACTGCTTGATCACAACTTGAGACCTAGGATCTTGCTTGACATACGTCTTCAAAGGGGCCGCCACTTGGGGGTTGCTTTCCCCAAACTGTTGGAGAGCATCTTGAACTTGTGCCATATCCTTACCAAAGTTGGCATTCTCCATCGATTCACGGACACTAGGTGTGGCCACCCCAGTCACACTCTGTAGGCAAGTATTGCCGTTCAGATCTTCATACATCGCCATCGCGCGTGTATTTTCTCCCAACGGCATCGGCTTCGCCCTGGACGGGTAGGAAGGCTCACCGAACTTGGGTCGTTGAGAGAGATGGCTCAAGGTATCAAGCCCTTTCCCACCGAATGGGCGATAATATTGACTGCCAGAGGTACCAGAACCATTATCGGACGGTAAAAGACACTGCGACGGGATGGCAGGAAAGCCTTCAGGGGATCCCGAATGAATAAACCGACTCCATTGAAGGGTATCTGGAACAGCCGAGTCGCGAATTGCGCCTTGGACTGAACCCCCTTCTGCAATCGACTGCGTCCCAGTCCTCCCCGAGGTCGAACGGACTGCTTGCGCTTGTGGAGTGATTGCCTTGACCATTTGTCCCAGAATTGTGCTTGATGTTTTGCTGTTGAGAGGTACTTCGGGTTCTGGGGCGTGGTAACAAGCATGATGCTCGCACATACAGAAGCCAGACTTGCCAGTGGCTCTCCCATCGCCATCTTTCAATGGCTTATCCCAGTACCTCTGACATCCGCACATGGGAGCATTGCCACTGCTTCCCGCAGCGCTCAAATTCTTGTAGCTGCAACCCCCAGTAGGTAAACTCGCATTATCAATTGCCATTGCATCGTCTTCGCAGAATGATCCATTCAAGAGTGGAGTGTTTGGAATGGTCGGTAGTGTCGACCGAGAAGCCATGGAGTGCCAAAGGTGAAAAGAAGATACGGACGAGAAGGACTGTTCGGGTGCGCTGTCGCATCAAGGCCTCGAGGTTGCGGTTGAGGTCGCAGGCGGGCGGCTATCGTCCTCGATCTCCCTCAACCACCTCGTGCACATGGAATTTCCCGAAGCACAGGAGGAAATCGCGATCGCAGCGCCTTCTCGATTGGCATGTAAAAAATTGAGGCTATTCGGATTCGAGAAACGCGTCGCAATTGGATTAATTAGATGGCATTGTGCTGTTATCGCGCAAATTAGCTGGTCCATAGATAGGAAGACAGCAAAAAAAGGTACTTGCACACTCACCTCGCGTCTTTCCACTCAACTCACTGCGACAGACCACGACGATAGGAAATTCGTTAGAGAAACAAAAGAGCGAGAGCAGCAATGGCAGGCAATGATGAAAACGCAAGATCTGGTGGAGCAGAAGGATGGCAGGTAGCAGTTGGGGCACGCAGCTCGTGTGGGGTGCGGCGCCTGGTGCACTCGTTCGTGGAACAAGATGTCTTTTGATGGAGCGACGCGAAAGCCGTGGTGACTCCTCTCCAGCCCCGGTTGGCCTAGCAGAGTGGGTCGTGTGGTTGCAGGGGCACATGAGGGGGAGAGCTGCAAAACATCCGATTCGTCTTCTCCACAACTTTGCTTTTGCTCAGAAACTCACTTCGAGATTCTGCAGAAATTCTGCATCGGTGCCTGGGCGCTGAGGTTGTACGTTCCTCACGGCTCGGATCGCCATGCTTGGCTCGCCTGTCTGATTGGCCCAATGCGGCATTCGAGGCTCTTGCGTGGGGTGGACAGGCAGAAAAGGTGAGTTGTCAATTTTCCCTTTAACCGTTTGCCTTGTTGACGCCTTTACTTCGCCTATCGCTTCCCCCCTTTCAAAGGCCCGACTTGCCGGGCGACGGCCCCTTCTCGCTTAAATTTATATTTAGGGGTGGTTGTAGTTTGGACGGTGAGTCGTGTAACTTTGAACTTGACTTTACAATTCGAATATGGTGACCGTGCTCATACTTTTCGATGATTTTCAACTCCGATATGCAGTGCGCTAATGGTTGGGGATCAGCCAATAATCAGAAACACGGACATATTCTTGGAGCTTTTTTTTTAAAAAAAAATCGTCTTTCTGGAAACGAGACTTGAAGAATTCGACCAGAATTTTGGCCATCTCTACTCTGTCTGTAAATTCAAATTAGTAGGATTGGCGTTGATATATATGCTAGGAATGGCTAATTCTTACGAATACAAAGCTAAAGGGGGGTGGTTTTATAGGGCGTACAAAGGCATAGGAAACGCTCTTGCAGCATTAGCGCTGCCACTCGCCTAAGTAGTCCAGAACTCTGTGTACTATTGTACTCTGTGTGTAACTGGAAACCGAAGGGCGATTATCTAGGTCAGAACCGAAAAGAAACGTGTGCAGGTAACGGCTCAGCTAATGGATAGCAAAGATTCCGATAACACTTAACCGTTACGACGGTCTACAACGCTACTTACACACTGTGTTACATATTACGGAAGCTGCTCCCTCGCAAGCGATGAGCATTATGTTCCAGCTATTATAATCTACATCCCAGTGTGCAATATTCGTGGCCTGGTTGTGCGCATACCGCATTAATTGGTTTAGAGCACCCCCCCTCTCCCTTTTTTGACCTCATTATGCCAGGATATCTGAGAGAATAGAGGCCAAAATGACAGAGGCTCCGTTTTCGGGAGAGGATTCGTTCATGAATGTACCTCTCCCGTTAACCTCAATTCTCTTTAATGGTCTGGCACAAT
Source organism: Hymenotorrendiella dingleyae (assembly GCA_003988905.1). NCBI lineage: Eukaryota > Fungi > Ascomycota > Leotiomycetes > Helotiales > Helotiaceae > Hymenotorrendiella > Hymenotorrendiella dingleyae. The sequence goes on from QYAP01000123.1 coordinate 70,827, forward strand.
GACATAAAAAACGGGAGGGGGTGGCGCTCTAAACCAATTAATACGGTACTGTAGCAACTGGCTAATCTTCAGTGTACTAGAAATTGGGTTACAGTGGAACTCAAGTCGGGTTGTAAGTGTTTTATTCTCTGAAGAGACTGTCTACGGTTCAGAAGTTTAGCTAGGGCTTTGCTCACGTCATCAACTCTATCAGGCCGACAACTAGTGTAACAAATCGCGAGTTGCTGCGTTCTTCACTTCCAAGCCAATTCGCGATGCTTCAATTCAGTGATAAATATGTCTCGCGATGTTTCAATAGAGCTATTAAGTAACCACTGAACGCCTGAAACTTCTGCCGCAGTGAAGGTGTAACAGACGCATAAACGTATCCACTTATCAATTTTTCAGCACAGCTTCATTACAGCAGGAAAACCCTGCAAAAAAGGCAAGTGGCGTATCATGTAGCCCCCAATTGTCCATGTCCTTAAATACGATTAATGACGAGAAGTTGTTCAAGTAAAATGTCAAATTTAAAGTTTCCCCAAAAACTGGTGCCGTCCCAAGTCAGCTTTAAGGGGCGTATCGGATGGCTCGCTTAACCGAGCACCAGGAGCTATGATCATCACTTCAGCGCAAATCGGATTCCATGCTCCTTGGGCTCATTTTGCATGGTCCATCTTCTTTTCCGAGGTTGATATTCTGTCGCGATGCTCGGTGAAGGATTTTTACTATTGTTACTCGGTAAAAATTCGCTATGCCATTCAGCGAAGATCGAGTCGTTGTAACGCAACTTCTAGTTAAGCATATCATGTTTTACAACGTACGATAATTCCTAATGCAGGCAGGGCAGTGTTTGCTGGATTGACAACACAATTGCTCAAGGCAGCGTGCTTTTACCAGTGTTTGAAAGATTCACCTCCAGGAAGTGATGATTTCTGCAAGTGAAATAAAGTTTATGATACAATTTTCAAACTCCGTCTAATCGTATATACATTACAATATGATAATAGGTACAGTAGAAGTAATCTCAACGCTAGGTAATACGAGGCTATCTAAGAGAGATCGCAAGTATCTTCGCCCGTGACGTTGGAGGTTGAGGAGCTGGAAGTTGTGGAAGAACCAGCGGAGCTAGAGGTTGAGGCAACTGTCAACGAGGAGGAGGTTTGAGTAGAATGACCGCTTGAAACGCTTGAATTCTCCGATGTTGAGACACTGCTTGAGCTGGAGGTTACCGGAGAAACAGAGGATGATTCTGTGCTGAATCGGGGCAGATTGTCGAATTAGCTTCAAGTTTCAAGTTGTTGAATTTAACTCATGCTCCATCAAGCATCGTCTGGGCGCTTACACGACCGGCCAACCGGTAGAGAAGTCAATTGTATTCCAACCCCATTGGTAGTCAGCAGCTGCGAGACTAAGGCTAGTATTGGCTAGGAAAACATATGTTAGTGGCTTATTTTATCGACGGAGCATGTTGCACTTACCATAATGGTAGTAAAGAATTGGGCCTTCATTGGTATCAGTCCAGACACCCTGACCACCAGGACCATAGACAATGCCGTGGCTAGCCAGAACCAAATCACCACCGCCATCAGTGCAACTGGCACCGGTACTATCAACAAATGGACCGCTCACACTGCTGCTCCTGCAGCCTCGCACATGGTATTCTGTTCCGGTAGCTGGCAAGGAGGTATCGAAGTCGTTGGTGTATCCCTCACTCCAGAACAAATAGTAATAGTCACCGTAAAGGTAGATGAAGCTGCCCTCGGCATTGTGGTTGTTGTCAGGCTGGTACTGGATTTGATACGGAGATCCGGTAAGGGTGACAGTGGTGTCAGAAACATCGATTGTGACTTGATAGATATCATCCCTTGAAACAGTTTGTCAGCTGGAGTGGGAAGAAAAACAACTAGTTGAAACTCACCAATACGAGCCAAAGTTTAGCTCAATAGCACCGTTCACACTAACGATGTTTGCATCAATGGCATTGTAGGAGTTTGCGCTGGTCGAGCTCAAAAGCTTGCCATGGTCGGTCCATGATCCAAATTCCATCGTCGAACTCGTTGCATATCCGATGTCTGAATTTTGTGTGCTGATTTCGGAGATGGCATAAAACATGAAATAAATGCCATTGATTTCATGGACGTCAGGTGCCTGCTCTAGCCGTCAACTTTCTGTAGTTTCAACCCCCTCAAAATCCTCGAACTGTAATGTCAAGGCATCAAATACGTACCCATATGTCTGTAGCGTCGATGTCTCCATCGTCAATGTCACTTCCTCCTTCAAGCGCATCTCCCTCATATACCCATGGTCCCTCCAATGCATCAGACTTCATAATGCCAACACCTCCACCTGTGCTAAATCGGAAATACGTCCCATCAGCTCGTTGAATCATCGAAGGATCATGGGCGGTGCAGACACCTGAGCAAGCGCCAGGATTTGCATATGCGTCGACAGCGGACAAAGAGGCTAGAATGCCGGCGAAAAGTTTGGGGAACAACATGGTGAAATTGGGAAGTGAACTTGATGTCGAGAACAGCTTGGTTGGATGTCTTTGGTATGTGGCGGCAACACCTACTTATAAGTACCAATGTACCCCATGGAGGATCTACCCATGGATCAACCCTAGGATACAACGTGTGAACCCCGGGTATCCTCTCGCACGTAACATGGCGTTAATTGCTTACTACATACCTAATAAGTAAGGAGGCTGAGATCCAGCGTAGATTAGCATCTACCCCGGTAGGTAGTTAAAAATGTTTTTAGTCGTAGCACTAAAATGTCTCAAAGGGGGTGTGAACCACTGGTAATCTTAATGGGAGAGGCAAAGGGGGGAATCACGTGTCACCCGCCTCACTCCTTCCCCCAGTATTTCAGGCTGTGTATGGAGTAAGGCCGACCGTTGTTTTCCTCATTAGACCTAGCTAGGTTTTAGTAGCACTGCCTTGCACTGCCACATCGCGCAACACCAGAATTACTTGTCTGCCGTTGAATATCATCACTTCACTCTTTCAAAATTTGTAGATGCAGCTCCATGTGAATATTGGCCGTGGAAGTATGATAGAGATACTCTACACATAAGCAATAACTTATCGAACTACTTCACATAGTCAGTGTACCCAAATGTGAAAGTGACCAGTCTGAAGGCTTGCCGCGGAGAAACTCGCCGAAGCATTTGCAGCTCTCGATGATGAATCCTGGATAATCCAAAAGGCATTTCTGGATCTTTACACATGCTTAATTATTCCTCTTTACTTTTACGCTCATTGCTTTTTACATACGTGCTTATGAGCATATTGAGCCCTCCATATTTGAGGACTCTAAAGCTCACTTCCAAAGTGAAGCTATTTCCAATGTAGATCAACACACCTCTTCATGAGAGCACTACGCAGAATTTTTTGAGTGCAAAAACATGGACGGACGCACCCCATCTTGGATCCATAGAAGTCTCGTATAACATCCATGTTTGTACGTACAAGTGCTGGGCCCTACCCGCAATAAGTGGGCCTGGGATTCGTTCCTTTTACAATTGCGGGGGTTTGTTATATTCCGTTTTAGGTAATTAGCTTCTGGTCCAAGCTTCCCGATAAGGCAGATTTCAATCAGCTCTCGGAACATAAATTATAGGATCTACGTGAAACATTTCATGATGCCGTAAGAGCTCGCTGCGCGAAAAACAGTGCAATGCGGCGCAGTGGCTTTTGAGAGGATGTAGGCTCCATAATTATTGTTGTTTAACGACAAGCGGGGTGGTGGACCTAAGTCCGCCCCTAAAAAGTCCCTTATAGGGCAGATGTCGCCAGGCGGTAAATCCTGGGGTCT